>CABHPR010134801.1:0-15103 GCA_902168415.1 Peromyscus melanophrys
GTGAGTCTGTTCAAGGAGGGGCTTCTGTGAGTCCGAGCTGAGAGGAACATCAACCAGGGGACGAGGTCAGCGCGCCATCTACTGGCAATTTTGTGGACCAGCAGGAAAGGATTTGCTTAGCTGCCGGTTGGGGCCCCTTAGTCATCATATGACTAAAGTTCTCAACCTACGGGTTGCAACCCCTTGAAATAGCATATCAGATATTTACATTATGATTCATAACAGTAGCAAAATTACAGTTATGAAGTAGTGACAAAAATAATGTTATGGTTGGCGGTCACTTCAGCAAAAGGAACTGTATTAACCGATTGCAGCATTAGGAAGGCTGAGAACCACTGAGTTAGGTGCTCTGTGGAAATCCACAACCCAGCCACCCCACGCACCGCCTAGAGACCACCAACAAATATTGCTCTTTTCCTTGGGAAAAGAGATATGATGTATCAAGGATATGCAGGAAAAGGCTTCTTTTCTACTCCCCACTCCAGGTTGTGGATTTAAGATGATCTTGGGAGATCTGAAGAAGGATTCCAAGACCCTGGCAGTTACTACAGTACTATTGCAAGCAGGCATTGGGGGCAGACAGACCGGGTGCCGATTACAGCCTTGCCACTCACTACCTGTGTGACCCAGGACAAATGTTTTCCCATCTCTTAGCTTTGACTTCCCAATCTGTAAAGCAAGCCCGTGATAGTACCTAACCCACAAGAATGATAACACAGCCACTGTCTTTTGGTGCTTGCACAGCATGAGAGCCAGCTTCATCTTACCCATCCAGGCTCAATTCCTTTTCTCCAGCCCCACTCCAGAGCGTCCCTGTGTGGTGATATTTTGAACAAATAAAATTTGCCTGAAGATCAGAGGACAGAACAAGCCACTAGATTAAACATAGAAGTAGGGCAGTGGTGGCACACACCTTTGATCCCAGCACTTGGGATCACACACATTTAATCCCACACTAGAAAGGTTGAGACAGGAAATCGTATGGCTGGGCAGAGAAAGGAATATAAGGCAGGAGGAGACAGGAACTGTGAAGCATGAATCTTAAAGGTACTTACTAATAAAAACAAACCCGGGACCAGATATTGGGGTGAACGCTGAAAGATCAGAGAAGCAGAACAAGCCACAGCTTCCTCACCTCGCCAATTCCTCATCTGATCCTGTTTCCTCAGACTGGAAGCCTCTGAGTCCTCATCCAAATGGATCTCAGCTGAACTGCTTCTCGAAAGCCTGAAAGCTTAACCAGCCAAAAGCTTCTAGTTCCTAGTCTTCACACCTTATATATCTTTCTGCTTTCTGCCATCACTCCCTGGGATTAAAGGCTCACTTTCTGGGATTAAAGGCGTGTGTCACCATGCTTGGCTGTATCCTTGAACACACAGAGATCCAGGTAGATCTCTGCCTCTGGAATGCTAGGATTAAAGGTGTGAGTGCCACCATTTTCTAGCCTCTGTATCTAGTGGCTGTTCTGTTCTCTGACCCCAGATAAGTTTATTAGGGTGCACAATATTTTGGGGAGCACAATACCACCACAGAACTGTCTCTTTCAGGCTGAGGAGTTGATGAGGTAAGAGGTGGTGGCTGTGGCTTGTTCTGCTTCTCTGATCTTTCAGTTTTCACCCTGATTATCTGGCTTCAGGTTTTTAGTATAAGACCATTTAGGATTTGTGCAACATCCCTGGTCTGCCAGTTGTTACTCCAGCTCTCCGATCCTGTTGTCCTCTCCTGATGACTCCTGACTCATGGTTCCCTCTCCTTTTCTCAGCCCTCTTGCCACCTCTAAAAAGATTCCTCAGGCCCCCTGCTTCCAGACCTGTTCACCCCAAATACGGACAACATCAACACCTCAAATACACACAGAGGACCAGGTCTGACTGAAATAGGAGGGGGCAGAGAAGAGCCTGATGGGTCCCCTGACCAGCTTCTGGGCACAAGCAGAGTTCACAGTCCCAGGATGTCCATCATGAGCCTCTGCATTTTCCATTGGACAATGCAGAGAGAAGCTTCTCTGACCAAGCTTTAAGGCATCAGTAATCTATGTGCATAAACATATATATTTAGAAGGAAATTTGACAACAAGTCTACTTGGCAAAACAATAGTAGTAAGTTCCCACCTAGCGCCCATGACCTCCTGAGCCATTAACATTTGACCAAGCTCACAGCATTAGGCATGAAATCCCTACTGTGGAGCAGGCCGTAAAGCAAACTACCAAGTGTTTGGTTACGCCATAGCTGTGTTGCCACTACTGCCCCAGTGGGCACATCTCATCGGAGGTCAGTGTCGTAGCATACAGGCTACCACAGCACCCTGCACAGCCCCTCTGGCACTATGTTAGATAACCACCACTTTCCTGGGCAGTCAAGGCTTATTTCTCTCTGTCCTGAATACAGAGTGAGTAGTGTTTTCAGCAACAGTGTCCTATCAAACCCCCTTTTCAAAGATCAGAGACCAGCCCTGCTCTCAAAGACATCTCCAACAGAAACTACAATCAAATGGCAGTATTTTACTTCATATTTTCTTGTCTGAGATCTTTCTTGAAGCCCTTTGCCCATTTTAAACCTTTGAATCTTCACAATAACAACACTGTCTAGAAAAGGGAAAAATTAGGAAAGTCGCAGGACCCCTCCGAGTCCACATAGAAGATATCTGCATACAGATATGAACCCAGGTACCTGGCTTCTTAAAACTCAGAGTAGGAGCATTGCCCCAGAATCTTCTTGCTACCTAAAATCCAAGGTCACAGTCACAAATGTGGATATCGGGTGCTCAGTAGCATGGCTGTAGAATGGGAGGTGTTCCCTTTAAGGGACAAACAGGGCCACAAGGCCAGTGTCCAGGCTATGGTGCAAGAAGAGGCTCCTGCCCCCTGTCACACTGACTTCTCCAGGAGGGTTCTGAGTAAAGGACTTCTATTAGCCCTCCACAGCCCAACTACAACCCTCCAGAGCTCCCACTCATTATCCCCAGAGCTCCAGCAGTCTCTATTGTGTGGGGGTGGGATCCATAGGCTCCAGTGTAGCCTACATGGTCAAACAAGGCTTTTCAGTCTTCACTTGGCTTGCTAGCCTTTGGTCACTGCTGTCCCTTGGCTGGTAGGCAGTCCCCTGATGCCCTGGGACTGCTGCTCAGGCATTTGTACTTACATGCATCTGCACTTGCTGCCACATATCATTGGCCACTACATGAGCAGAAGCTCCCTGGGGACATTTGACACACTGCTTTCCTGGCCACAGCTACTGATTCACATTCTCTTGTTTCCTCCCCCTGTCCTGGCTCTAGAATGCAGATGCCCTGGTTGGTTATCATTATTATTATTATTTTTGTCAATTTGACGTAAGCTAGAGTCAAGAGGGAGGAGGGAATCACAACTGAGAAAATCCTTCACAAGATCAGCCTATGCACGCCTGCTGGGCATTTTCTTCATTAGTGATTGATGTGAGAGAGCCCAGCCCACGGTGGGTGATGCCACTCCAGGGCAGGTGGTTCTGGGTGATATTAGAAATCAGACTGAGCAAGCCAGTAAGCAACACTCCTCCATGGTCTCTGCTTCAGTTCCTGCCTCCAGGTTCCTGCCTTGAGTTCTGTTGTGTTCAGTCAGTCCTCTAAACCAAGGTCCGACTCCATTGGTAGTCTCAGAGTTAGGGAATATTCCTTTACACTGTGTGGATGTATGTCACTGTGATTGGTTTAATAAAGAAGCTGACTGGCCAATAGCTGGACAGGTAGAGGTTAGGTGGGACTTGCAGACCAAAAGAGAACATGAAAGAGAGGAAGGGAGGAGTCTCAGAATCCCGAGGAGACACCATGAGACACAGAGCGAGCACGATGAAGTACCTAGATGAGGTAAATGAGCCTTGGGGCAGCACATGGATTAACAGAAATGGGTTAATTTAAGTTATAAGTGCTAAAAACAGGCCTGAGCTATTATTATTATAATTCATAATAAGTGTGTGGTTATTTGGGAACTGGTTGGTGGAACAGAGTGACACAATCAGCTGACCTGAGTCGACAGACCATAGAGTTTTCTGGTGGACTCAAAGGAAGATAGAGGGACACACAGGAGGAGTAAGGAGGGGTGGAGAGAGATGCCCCAGGCCTTTTCCATCAGGGAAGGTGGAGGAGAGAGCAGGTGATCATTTCTCGGTTGCTCTGTGGATCTCTCAGGTTTATTGCCTAGTATTTAACTCCCAAGCTTTATTTTTTTAAATAAAACAATAAAAGGAGTCTCAATATCTGGTGCCCAATGTGGGGCCTTAGATCACGCCGAAGTGGTGTGGAGCCACTGCTACTGCAGACAGCCAGCAGAGGTTCTTCGAGCTCTCTGGCCTCTACCCGCCGAACCAAGGTCCAACGCCGTTGACGGTATCAGAGTTCCTGTCCCGACTTCCCTCACTGATGGAGCGTGGCCTGAGAGCTGTGAACTGAAATACTCTTTCCTCCCCTAGTTGCTTTTGGTCCTGGTATTGGTGTTTTGCCACAGGAATAGAAACTCTAAGACAGTAGGCATCTGGAAGGATGACTTCTTGACTGTAGCAGACAGACTGATGGCCCCAAAGACACGTCCTCATCCAGGAACTAAGACCTGCCACCCATAGCAAAAGATGTGTTCAAACCAAGGGCCATGAGAAGTGGAGGTTATCTTGGATTACTCATAAGACGAATTGTTAAACGGTCTTATTAATAAAAAAAAATCCGCAGCCAGATATTGGGGTTAAAACCTGGGAGATCAGAGGAACAGGACAAGCCAAAGCCAACCTCACCTCACCAGTCCTCAGCCCAAGAGAGAGCTACTTCCTGTATACCCACGCCTATATGCCTTTCTGTCTCTGCCATCTCACTTCCTCTCCCCACCCAGCTACATCACTTCCTCTTTCTGCTCAGCTCTGTCCCTTCTTGTCTGTCTGTACAGACCTCCAGACCTTTATGGTTAAGTGGTGTTGGAATTTAAGGCATGTGCCACCATGTCTGGCTCTGTTCCCAGTGTGGTCTTGAACTCACAGAGATCTAGATGGATCTCTGCCTCCCGAATGCTAGAATTAAAGATGTGTGCTACCATTGCCTGACTTCTATGTTTACTATAGTGGCTGGCTTTGTCCTCTGATCCTCAGATAAGCTTTATTGGGGTACATAGATGAAATATTACCATAGATTACCTGCCGAGAAACTAGGAGCATTCACAGATGTTACTGAGATAGGAATTTGGAAAGACATTTCATATGCATGGAAAAGACTATGTGAAGAAGCAGCAGAGATTTGAAGATGCTGGAAGCCTGGAAGATTGAGATGGTCCATGAGCCAAGAAATGCCAGAAACCTCTAGAAAGGGAAAGAGGCAAAAGCTGGGTACTTCCCCAGAATGTCTAAAGGGCATATAACTCCACTGACCCCTTGATTTCTGCCTGGAGATGCTGACTTCTGGCTTCTAGGACTGTGGTTTAGTTTGTAGTTTGTAGCAGCTGACATTAGAAACTAACTCATTGATCCATTAGTTTACCACTGAATCCACAGAGTCACACACTGTGTTAAGCACACAGTAGGCCCTCACTGAGTACTTGTTGGGTTATTGGATGAGGGGATTGCACCTAAAGAAAAATAGCAGAAGAGAAACAGGACAGAAAAAAAGTCAAATATTAAGTAAGAGAAATGTGTTCCACTTTACATGCAGCTAAACAGATTCAAAGGCAAGAGGTGTCTTACAATCAGGGATACAGAGGCATCTAATGGCTTGATCTGAAATAGAGACTCTTGTAGCTAGAGTTTTCCTGCCTGGCCCACAGTCAGGACAAATCTCTCTCACCCGCCAGTCCCACAGCCGCTCAGACCCAACCAAGTAAACACAGAGACTTATATTGCTTACAAACTGTATGGCCGTGGCAGGCTTCTTGCTAACTGTTCTTATATCTTAAATTAATCCATTTCTATAAATCTATACCTTGCCACATGGCTTGTGGCTTACCGGCATCTTCACATGCTGTTTGTCATGGTGGCGGCTGGCAGTGTCTCCTCAGCCTTCCACTTCCCAGAATTCTCTCCTCCTTGTCCCACCTATACTTCTTCCTGCCTGACCACTGGCCAGTGTTTTATTCATTGACCAATAAGCAACATGTTTGACATACAGACCATCCCACAGCAGACTCTGATGGGATTAGACAGGGAAATAGATAAAAAGTGGCTAGCTGAGTCCAGTGAACAACTGCGGTGGTAGATTTGGACTTCACTGTCAGTTGGTGGATCTAACGATGAGGTCAGAATGAGGTCAGAGGCTGAAGGCTGGCCAGCATTGGAGGTGGGGAGAGAGTCTGCAGGGGCCACTGGGGGCTGGCTCTAGAACTAAGTCTCCAGCACTTACCCTGTGAGCACACTCTGGGCCAACAGCCACCACTGGGTGACAATGTCCCCAGGCGCGGTTGGTGACTTATACAGGACAAAGAGGGAGAAACTGAGGGCCAAGGAGCAGCCCCAAGCTCTGGGAAGACAATGGAGGCCAGAGGGAGGGCACCTGTCTGTGCTACTTCACAGCTGGCTCCATCAGACAAGCTGACTTCTGGCAAATGAGGGAACGCCCTGCCCTCTTGTTTCCTCTCCTGCATAAAACAGGAGGTTTCACAGGAGCCAGTGCTGAGGAAGAAAGAATCATGTTGTATCTAAAGAATCATCAGGTCCTGGCAGTTGTCAGGTAAAGATGGAAGACAAGGAGGGAAGACCCAGCCTCACTGGTAAGTCTTAGGTGTCACCCCACCTGAAGCTCGGAGTTCATGGCACCAGGAGTGTGGACTCTGAAGGAGTGAAATATATGGGGGAGGTTCTGGTTCAGCAGGAGGAGGGACTTAGCTGCGACTCCAGAGCTTTCTGGGAGTATAGAAGCCTTCCCCATTCAGCCTCTTGCCTTAAAAACTATAGGCAAACACTTCTGAGAACACAAAAGCTGTCCCTGGCACTCAAAATTATATGCTTTCCTGTTTTAAAGTGGACTTCCCTTTTTTCTTGATGACCAACATTTCAATGACAGATGGACCACATGTATGGTGGTGGTCCTATGAAGTTTCTTCATCTAGTGAAGTCAGGTCTTAGCTTGCTTCAGTACCTTCCAATGTCCACACAATACACACTACCGAACAATGCCTAACTGGATGTAAGCTTCAGAGATTAGGGGGAAACTTGATTCTCCGAGATACACTTGTCCCTAATATGTCTGGCTGTGTCTGGGTGAGAGGCACACAGGAAGGCGACAGGAAGGAAAGCCAAATTAAGGGCAACATTTGCCAAGTCTTAAGTGTTGGTATTTTAGCTAGTGTCTCCACATTTCCAAGCTGGCCAATGGCTTGCACTAAATGCATGTAGAGGCCTGACAAGAATAGACAGCCCAGGTACTGTAGTTAAAGGTGTTGGAAGCATTCCATGGTCTGGGCAAGCATGACAACAGGAAGGTCGCTTCCAGGGTGCTGAGCCACCCGATGCCCTGGGCCTCGCCTAGAACCACTGCGGCTCTCCAAGATGAGTCTGCACTGCAGAGAGACCCACAGTGGAGTTTGTGCTTATGCCCTGGCCCCAGTGGCCAACAGCAGGACAGAGGAAGGCAGAGAGAGGCCAGCAGCAGTCGCTGGTTCTGAAGTAAGCCTTTAGCACTGACGCAGCAGGGGCACTTGGGGTCAATAGAAACCAAAAGAAATCAGCCATGTCACTGGGTGACAGCTTCACCGGGCTGGGTTGGTGATTTACAGCTCAGGAGGTCTGTGGTCCCACAGAGCTTCTGGAAAACCACTTGGAGAGCTGGCTCAGCAGGCAGGATTTCTCATTTTCTCATCATGTCCTCATTTCAGTGATCTAGCTCTCCCCTGGGACCCAGGGAGGAGGAAAACACTTTTTATATTATGTTAGTGGCCATGTGGAAAAGACATATTTGCCATGACACTGAGTTCAGAGCGAAGACGCACATTCATAAAGCACACGTGAAGAGCGTCATGTGTCATGTTGAAGGCTGGGAGACATTTGCTGTCACGGTGTGGGCTAGTCTTCTGAAATAGACAGTGAAAGAAAGCAAAACATTAGGGATGAGAGCCCCACTGGGGAATGAGAACTGCTGCTCTTAAGGACACTGTCACCAAGTCAGGACAATGCCCAGGGCTGAGGAGGGATGACCAGAACAGGGAGCCATGTCTGCTTGGCTGTGGCTGAGCCCCTGGACAGCTGCACATGAGAGCATTCCTGCAGCTAGAACAGGTCTGAGGGACACTATTCTCTCTTGGTTTTCCTTTTCAGACGTTGTGAACTGTGGTGCTGATGAGGTGGTTCAGCTCTTAAGAGCACTGGCTGCTCTTCCAGAGGATCTGGGTTCAATTCCCAGCATCCATATGGCAGCTCACAGCCATATTTGACTCCGGTTTCAGAGGATCAGCTCCCTCTTATGGCGTCCATGGGCAATGCATGCGTGTGGTACAGACCCATGCCAGCAAAACACCCATACATATCAAAAAAATAAATCTTAAAAAAAAAAAAGACTGAGTGTGGTGCTTCCGCACACCACAGGCCTCTGAACCAGCACATTCTTGGTGGTAGGTCCTGGCTACACCCTAAGATGTAAGATCCGTAACAAGACAGCCGGGGAGGAAAAGGGACTGAGTGATGGTGAACATGCTGTGCCAACCAGTTCAGTGAGACACCTTGTCTCAAAGAACAAAGTGGAGAGTGATCAAGAATGACATCTAGGCTGGAGAGATGGCTCAGAGGTTAAGAGTACCGGCTGCTCTTCCAGAGGTCCTGAGTTCAATTCCTAGTAACTACATGGTGGCTCACAACCATCTGAAATGAGATCTGGTGCCCTCTTCTGGCGGGCAGGCACACATGCAGACAGAACACTAATAAATAAATCTAAAAAGACAGAGAGAGAGAGAGAGAGAGAGAGAGAGAGAGAGAGAGAGAGAGAGAGAGAGAGAGAGAGACTGACTTCTAACATCAATCTCTGGCCTCCAACCACATGAGAGTGCAAATACATGCACACCCACAGGTACATGCGTGCACACCCACACAAAAATTGAAAATCTTTTGTGTCCAGAAGAACATAACAATGAGAAGCCAACCTGCAGAGCAGAGAACATGTTACCGGTAAAGCACCGGGACCCAAAGGCTACGTGAAGAGCTCCTGTGAGCCAGCCACCGCGACAGAAGCAAAACTAAGACCTAACCAAGGACTTCGAGCTGCTGTTTCCCCAGAGACGTAACAAAAGTGCACACATGCACAAAAAGACGATGAGCATTGCTCATCCTAGAGAAACACAGATCAAAAGCACAACGCACATCACCCCTTAGCTATCAAAAATAGAAAACGCCAATTGTCAGTGAGGATGTGGAGAGACCCCAGTCTCATGATGCAGTCTGGTGACGAGAAGGTGAGTTGGTTCAGGACTGAGGAGAACAACACAGCAATTCCTAAGAGATTTAGGAACAAAATGTGAGCTGCAGATTCCACTTCTTCACATGAACGCGTCACTTTCACTGTTACAGTGGCCAACCGACCTGAGAGAACAACTTGGAGGCTCAGGATATGTGTTGGCTGCGGTTTCTGAAGAATCCGTCCATGGTTGCTTGACCTGTGTGCTCCCGTGGAACATCATAGTAGTGGAAGCGTGTGAGTGTAACAGCAGAGCCAGGCCAAGATATCCTCAGTGACCTACTCCCTTCTAATCATCTGGAGGCCGAGTGTTAAAAAAAAACATGAGCCAGTGGGGGGCGGGGGGATGACGACACTTCATTGTCAAGCAATAACAGATGCATACCCAAATAATTAAAGGCAAGGACTCAAACATATATGAATTTCCCTGCCCCACCATGTTCATATCAGCATGGAGCCACAACAGCCAAGATGGAAGCAACCCACACATTTATTGGCAGGTGGATGGATGAACAAAATTGATAATTGCATACAAGGGAATATTATTCAACCATAAAAAAGAATGAAATTCTGATACAGGCTACAATATGGATACACGTTAAGGACATTATGTCAAATGAAATAAGCCAATCACAGAAAGATGAATCTGCAGGATTCCAGTTCTTTGAAGTCATCTAGAATAGTCAAACTCATAGAGATAGAAGGAGAAAGAAATGGGAAATTTTGTTTAATGAATTTGGAAAAAATTCTGGAGATGGTAAATACAACAGCTTAAACATACTTAGTAACTGCGCTGGTTGGTTTTAATTGTCATCTTGACACAATCTAGGATCAGCAGGGGAGAGAGTCTCAGTGAGGGACTGTCCAGCTTACGTTAAGGTGTGAGAAGATCCGGCCCACTGTGGACGGCTCCATTCCAGAGTTTGGGTCTCTGACTGCACGGGTCGGGCGCGGAGAAAACGTGTTCCGCATTCTTGCATTCTTTTCTCTCTTCTGGTCACTGGATGTGCGGGACTGTGTGCTTTGAGCTGCTGCCTTGACTTCCCTCCTGTGATAAAGAGTAACTCGGCACTGTGAGCTAAAGTAAGCCCTTCTTCTCTGAGGCCGCTGTTGTCAGGGTATTTTATCACAGCAACAAAAGTGGACAGTGCCACTTCAAGATGGTTGAAATCACCATATGTGTGGGTCATTTGCAATATTTACAAGAGGCTGCTCTTTCCTTCTTCCTGCTTTTAGCTCAATACTGTGCTTTAAGCAATGGAAACCAGCTACATTTCCATAGAAAGGGGTTTTATTTGTTTGTTTGTTTTATGGCGCATTAAAAATTTGCCTTTGAAGTCATGCAATTTTCAGATCCTCTTTATTCTCACATAAATATGGTTTAACATAAACTATGACATTTATGCTGGGCTTTCGTCTCACAATGAAAACAGAAAGTTCACGTGTGACCACATATCACATTGTGAGGTCATCTTTTCTGGAGAGCTTCAGCCCTTAAAGAAACCCATGCTTTTAAGAGAGGGGTGTGTGTGTGTGTGTGTGTGTGTGTGTGTGTGTGTGTACAACCTTGGCTGTCACTCCCCAGGTTCTGTTCTCTTTTTTTTTTTTTTTTTTTTTTTGAAACTAGTTCTCTCATTGGCCTGGAGTTCCCCAAGTAGGCTGCCATGGCTGGCCATCCAGCCCCAGGAATCCAACCATCTCTGCCTCCCCAGTGCTGGGATTCCAAGCATGTGCCACTAAGCCCAGCTCTTTATGTGGTTGCTGGAGTTGAGCTCAGGACCTCAGGCTTTTGCAGCAAGCACTTTATCAATTGATCTATCTCCCTAACCCCCTAATATGGAATCTGTAACTGAAAAAAGAGAGAGACCCCTTCCTACTCCATTAGGCCAATAGAACTAACGAAAATGCTGGGGATGGAGGTAAGAAAGACTGTGCAGGAGCAATTTATTTCTATTCTAAAGTTGAGGAAACTAAGACCCCGAGGAGCCAAGTCCGTGGTGGTGGTGGTAGCACTCTGCCCTCACCCAGGCGTGGCGTGGTCCTCACCATCCCGAAAGCAGAGCAGCTGTGTTTACCCACAAGCAGTCCTCACTAGAGAGACTTGTTAACATCTCCTTGTGTCTGAGGTTGCAGTACACACACACACACACACACACAGCTCCAACCTCCAGCTCCGTAGAATCTTGCCCAGCTAACCCAGCTGACCCAGCTGACCCAGCTGCTGAGGGGTGTTTTGGTTTTTTGTTTTGTTTTGTTGTTTTTTTGTTTTGTTTTTCGAGACATGGTTTCTCTGTGTAGTTTTGGTGCCTGTCTTGGATCTTGCTCTGGAGACCAGGCTGGCCTCGAACTCACAGAGATCCGCCTGGCTCTGCCTCCCAAGTGCTGGGATCAAAGGCGTGCGCTGCCACTGCCGCCGCCACCACCACCCAGCAGCTGGTGAGGTTTTGGAGTCACTAAGAGTATACAGGAAATGGAAGGTTCACCGGAGGGGACTTCATGTGTGCAGATTTGGGGAAGCCATCACCCATACTGGGTGGGAAATTTGGGAATCATCCCCACCCCTGTAAGTAAGTAGACCTAATGAATTCACGGGCCCACCATGCCGGGCTTAGCTGGAGCTGTTCTTCGGTCTGTCATGGGTGCCCTCTCTGCAAGGAGGCCCAGTGTTTGCATCAGGAAGCAGGAAAGGCCACTTTGGAAGCCATCTGCTTCCCAGCAGGATTTAGGCCAGGGGACAGCAGAGCTGTTACAACTTGCCTGAACCCCACCCAGTCAGCGGCGAGCACTTGCAGCTTGGGTTGACATAGAGTACAGGAGTTGAGGGTAAAGATTTGGAGATTAGATCTGGATTTGAGAGACAGCTCTGCTGTGTAACATGTAGAAGATCCAGAGTAGGACGCCTCCTTAGCTGTGCCTCAGTTTCTCATTTGTAACAAAGATGAATAAACAGTGGGACCTGCCTCTGCTGGGAGGATTGAACTGAGACATGGTAGTTAGTAAGGAATCATGTGTTATAGTGAAATTCAAATATGCCATGATAATTGTTAGGTAAGAGCAGAGGACAGGGCAAAGCAGAGTCAGTTACAGAACAGGAGCCCACCTCTCACTGTCTTTCTACCAGGCCCACCTGACACCCAGAAATGCACCAACTCCTCATTACCACAGGCACAGGCACACCTCCTCCAGGATACCTTCCTGGTGGCTGTTCGTTTAAATATGAAGAGTCTCCCACAGGCTCGTCAGTCATCATGATCCCTAGATGATGGCAGCAGTGACAGGCAACTGGACCATGAGGGTGTAACCTCATCAATGGGTTAATCCGACTGGGCTATCAGAAAGTGGGGCCTAGCTGGAGGAGGTAGGAAGAAGGCATGCCTTTGAAGAGCATATCCTATCCTTAGCTCTTTCTTCCTCCCTCACCCACCTCCCTTTTTCTACCACACCCTTCCATCATGGTCCAGATGATTTTGCCTTGCCCCAGACCTAAAAGCAATGGAGCCAGATGACCACAGGCTGAACTTTAACAGAACTGCCGAAACAGACTTTCCTCTCATCCCCTCTCCTTTCATGTATTTGATCGCAGAAGTAAAAAGGCTCTCCTGCCTTGGGTCACAGTCACTGTGAGTCACAAGCACTTACCCTTCCCTGAGAGCTGGCAGGGGGAGGGAGTGTTGTCTTAACCCTAGAGCAACTGTGCTCAGCCCCACAGTGGGCAAGGCATGGGGAGTGGGGAGTGGGGGGTGGGGGGTGGGGGGTGGGGGGTGGGGGGTGGTCAGGGCCAAGTCCTGGCTGCATCTTCCCCCAGGTCATCTTACTCCATTGTTACCGGCCTATTTCTGTTCCCTGTTTCCTCCTGCGTCTCTGACCACTGCTCCACATGACCTGCTACTCTGGGCCCTGCTTTATCTCTGTACTCACCTCAGTCTGAGTGGGATCCCCCTTGACACCTGGAGTCAAAGAAACCAGGCTCTCTCCCTGTGTTGATTATTTTTTTGTCAACTTGGCAGGAACTAGAGTCATCTGGAAAGAGGGAACCCCCCAATTGAAGAATTGCCTCCCATTAGATTGGCCTGTAGGCAAGTCTGTGGGTGCAGTTTGACTTTCTTTTCAGGTCGCCGGCTCACAAATAACAACATGGACTTATTATTAATAATGAAAGCGTGGCCTTAGCTTAGGCTTTTTCCTAACTAGTTCTTATAACTTAAATTAACCCATATTTTTTTAAATCTATATTCTGTCACATGTTCATTGCCTCATCCCCATACTGCACGTCCTGCTCTCCCTCTGTGTCTGTCTGTCTGGTGACCCTTTCTTCTTCCCAGAGTTCTCTCTCGGCCACCTATACCTCCTGCCTAGCTATTGGCCATTCAGCTTTTTATTACACCAATCACAGCAACACATCTTCACACAGTGCACAACTATCCCACAGCATGTGGGGGCATTTTCTTTACTAATGATTGATGTGGGAAGGCCCAGCCCAGTGGGCAGTGCCACTCCTGGGCAGGTGGTCCTAGGCTGTATTGGAAAGGGAGCTGAGCAAGCCATGGAGAGCAAGCCAGTCAGTGGTGTTCCTCCATTGTCCACGCTTCAGTTCCTGCCTTGAGTTCCTTCCCTGACTTCCCTCAGGGATGGACTGTTACCTGGAAAAGTAAGCTAAGACAAAACGTTTCCATTCCCTTTCCTTCTCACCACAGCAACAGAAGCCAGATGAGGACATTCGCCATCAGAGCCTTCATTTCCTGGCTCTCTTTTCCTGCTCTCCTAAGCTTCTTGTCTGTTCTCCCTTTCCAGCTTTGAAAAGCAGGTCACTGGTTAGAGGTCCTCAAGACAAGAACATCAAGGGCATCCAAGTGGGCTGGGGAGCTGGATGGAAGCAGGCATCCTTAGCCGAGTGGCTGGCTGGCCAGCAGCTGAACTCCAGGGAACACCTGAGTGCAGAGAGCAGCTTGAAAAGGTCCAGGAGCCTCAGAGACCAAGCTCTAGTGTGGTCTGATGCCACCCAGGCGTATGACCTTGAGCAAGTGACCTGACTGCTTCAGCCTCGGCTTCTGCATCTATAAGATGGGCAGCAGGGACCATTTCCCAGCAAGGAGGCAGAGGCTTTCTGGCATGCTGCATTTACCTCATTGTGTTTAAAATGGAACTCATGTGAAGCTCCCATGTGGTGGGTATTTAACTCTTCTCTTGTTTTAATCACAAATTGGGGCTTTTTGAGAATGTAAGGTTTGCGTGTGTCAGTCTGTCCTGATAGCCCTCTTCTCAGGGTGTATTCTGGGTCTTCAGCCAAAGGTTCCGCTAAGGCTGAGTCAGCAGATCTCACTGGGCCTGGCACTTTGCACACATTTAGCTCTCCCAACTGCAGCCAATTACCCATGCCTGAGAGAGCAGAAAACTGAGGTTCAGACAGGATACCCGACTTGAGGTCACACCACTGTTACATGAATGAGCATGCCTGGTCATGGGAGCCTGAGGGGAAGGCCTGAGGAAGTGGCTGCTTTGTTTCTGGGCTCTCCAACTGGCTTGTGATGGGGGCACATCTCACTGAAACAACACTCCTTAGAGTCCAACGCCAGATGCCCAACAGCCAGTCAGAGGCATTGTAGGTAAGACAAGGCCAATCAAAGGGAACCTTCCTAGCAAGGCCAGGAGTCTGTTTCCTGGCTCTCTTTTCCTGCTCACTTTGGCTCCCACCTTCTACCTAAGAAGCTGACAGTAAGC
>CABHPR010134801.1:20103-34095 GCA_902168415.1 Peromyscus melanophrys
TTCTCTCCACACCAGCCCCAGAAATCTGGAGAGTTCCCGTTATGTCCAGAAGATGGAACCTGAGCGGAACTTCCTCTTGCCAGATGAATGCCCTGAGTGTTTCACTTCCCTTTCTTAATGAGAAGTGTTCTTAACCCCAGTTTCTACCCCGCAGGGACTGTCTCATGCCCACACACTTTTCTAGGCATGACTGTAGCAGGGTATGTCCATCTCCAGAGAAGAAGCTCAGGAGTGGACGAAGACCCATTCCAGGCCCTGGTCTGCAGATGGAGAGGCATAGCTGAGCATCATTGGGGTATCATGTAAACTAGAGGGCCAGTAGACATGGAGAACTCTGAGGAGGAGGCTCTTTCATGCAGAAAGAGGGCCTTGCTTGTCTTCAAGCTTTTGAGATCTATTTAGGCAAAGACTGCAGCATGTGAGCCTGTGGCCCAGCAGACTCGCCCTGCTGTGCGTGTGCAGCCTTTGAGGCACCTTCCCCATGGCTATTGAGCTTCTGGTCATCTGTCCATCCACCAAAGACTGTGGCTGTTTTCACTGAATGGGACACAGCCCTGGCAATAAGCCTGACGTCCAGTCTAACTTTCCAACCTACACATGGCTTCTCACCCTCCCCAGTCAATTAGCATGCCTGCCACATCCTCAGAGACACTCTTGGGTTACTATTGCCACCCTAAGTTCCCTGAAGAGACAGTCAGACGGTCACCAAGAATTGTCAGGAGAGAGTTCTCACAGTGACATGAGTGTTTTACTCCCTTGTTTCAATGCCGGGAGGACCTAGGGCACAGGAAGTTGGGGTAGGGCTGAAGAAAGGGCAGTTGAAGGTACTAAAGCTACATTCACTGAGCTTAACACCTGTCAAAACACCCTGTTTCCAGTCATTCAGTGGCTCTGAGAGGCAGTCTGGTTCCTTCCCACCTATCCTGATTCACTGATGACAGAGCAGGAGCCCCACTCTTTCCGGACCCCAAAGATTGTTCCCAGAGCATGACCTAGAGGGATTCTATGGCCCAGCAAGCAAGGGATTGCACTATGGCCCGGTCTTAGAGCCTGGGGATCATTCCTCCTGGGTCCTCACCTGGCTGTGCTGCAGATTCACTGTGTGGTCCTGGAAGTCAACTCTGAGCCTTGGAGTCAGCTATTTCAGCACCGACTCCAGGGACAGACAGGAAAGACTCAGCAGTAGCCATTGAGCTCCCCAGAGCTCCCTTGAGCAAGCCTCTGAGGTGCTGTACTGGAGGGTCCAAAGCATGTCTTCTTGCAATGAGCGAGTCTCTGCTCAGGGAAAGCGATGCATGCCAGCCACTCTCCCATTCTCCCTACCCAACTGCAAGCCAGGATCGAGCTGTCCTAGTCCCTCCTGCATAGATGTCCTCTTACTCTGCTGGCCTTTCCAAGCACATGCAAGCCTTCATTGTAACTTTTTATTTCATTCTCCATCTATTAGCTTGTCATGGAGACATTCTTCTTCTATTACTGGTTATATAGGAAATTAGACCATGCTTCCTTAGATTATTATGTCTACGTTCAGTTCATGTCTCTGTATCCTGGACAATTGAGAGGAATTTGGAACACTGTAATTATGTGTAACCCTCCCACCTATCCAGACTTTAATAATATATACATAAATATGTACATAGTTGAAATATACAGAACATATATAATGAAGCCCATTTTAAAATGTCATCATTATTGCTTCATTGACCTGAACCAGCAAGTCATTCTTCAGTGACAGGGTCCTAAGAGAAAGGACCAGGGGACCAGGAAATAAAGAAGGGAGGAAAGTGGGCTCAGGAGGTCTTGCACAAGTTGTGTCTTACACCAAGCAAGTTTATTAAGAAGTACGGCGTCTTAGATGTCATTCTAAGGGGAGAAATGGAACAAAATGAACAGATGGCCTTCTCCTTGTGCTGAAAGAGGCCTAGTCCCATGAGTGGTCATGCTCTCCCTTCCCCTATGTCTCGATCTGTCCTGAGATACCCTGGAGATTCACTATTACCTACGACTTCCTTAACCAACCGCTGACCTTTGAAAGGAACTTCATAATCTAGAAGCTCCCTGCCCAGCAGCCCTCTGCCTTCAGAGGGGAGAGGAAGATGTTCAACACTGTGCTCTCTGGGGCTGGAATAACAGAGGCTGGGCGCACTGAGACCCAGGAAACCCTGCTGTCAAGAGGCCCCTCCCAGAGGGGTACCAGTTTCACAACTCTGGCAGTGGGTTCCACTTCTGCAATGGAAAATGACATTTTCATTTCTTTCCTAGAGGGAAAAGGAAGAGTGGTAGACCTGACGTGTGCTCGCCTAGGCCCTTCCCTGAAGAGAGAGCACACAGCTGCAGAGATGTACCTCAGCAGTAAGGTAAGTGGAGGTCAGAGGGACTGGGACCCACAGGGAGGCTTGGTGGGGCTAAGAGAAGGACTCCTGGCCAGAGCCAGCCTCTTTCTGTGTGTCAGTCATGGTAGGCATTAACAGGTCTAGGTTTCTGTTCTCCAAGGACCACTAGGATCTGAGACAAACAGGTCAGCCTCTGCAGACGTGCCACTGTGGCAGACAGCAAGCTTCTGCCAAGATTTGACTGCTCAGTAGCACAGACAGAAATCTCACAGAGCCATGCTTACTTTCAATATCCTTGGACCATGGCATTGGTTTCTAAGGGATGGGCATGTACGCTCACCAAGCCTAAGAGCACTGGTGCCCAGCCCTCAATCCTGGGCTCAGCCTGCACCCTGCCTCAGGAAGAGGTGTTCTTCAGGGTCAGAAGGCAGTGGCCAGAGGTGTGCCTGTCTACCTGCTAGGAAAATAGTATCCTCGGGGGCCTAGGCCTCATTGTCAACTAGATCCCCACTGACATACTACATTCAAAAAGCAACAGGGCAAGAGGTTGGCAATCTAGCACAGGCTCCCTATCCCACAGACTTTAAGAACCAAGCTCCCATTTATAGTTGATCGAGTATCATCCATTATATGTGATGTCTCCTGTTTCCTGGCAAATGTGCCCCCTAGACATTTGCTGTGGCCAAGTGCTATTTGGACTACATGGTGGGTCACACTCTGCCACTGGGAGACCTTAGGGAGACAAGAGAGGAGCTTGAGGAAGACAAGAGCCTGCAGAACTCTAGGGGTGGAAATGCAAGTGTGGGGGAGTAGGGGTTGGCCAAGTACCCTTGTGATTGATGTTAGAGGACACAGACAAGGTCACCTTCCCCAGAGAAGAAAGCATTTGAACTGGGCCTTGAGAGATGAGCAACGTTTTCACACACAATCTAGGGTGGAACAAACATTCTTAGCAGAAAAAAAAATATTGCAGGCCAATTTTTTGGCCAGGTGCTAGGGAAAGTATAAAATTACTGTTGAGTCCCACTCAGCCCTTGGTTCCTGCTGAAATTAGTGGCAAATCCGGGGTCATGTGGAGTGTGTAGATGTGGCAGAGTCTGTTCTTCAAAGCCAGGCAGACACAAAGCACACCATGGGATGGGCCTTCTCATGTGTGTCCATCAGATACTGAAGGACGAGTTCCTGGAAGAAGAGCTGTGGGACCTTATGTGCAGTTCCTGGAGCCCCTGATGGTTCTCCAGTGAGCTAGCTTTTCCCTCTGCCCACTGTCTCCACCAGGATCTGCCTTCTGCCAGATGTTCAGGAGACATGGTGCCTGGCCCATGGGAAGCACTGAGAAGGCGTCTGCTGTGTTCAGGCCCCTTTTATGTTGCTCTATACCTCCACATCTGAAAGCACCATATTTCCCCCCTCAAGAGGGGTACCCCCAAAAGTAAAGGCCTGTCTCCTTCTGCTTCACCACAGCACCTGGATTGACATCTGGCTCAGAGGAGGGCTCTGTGACAGTTTGTTTGTTCGTGCCTGCCAGATACAAGCAAGCCTCTCGCGACTGTTTTTCTGTTCCTGTAAAGCAGAGGCAAACTGTCTCCAAATGGCCTGCAGACCATCCAGCTCCGCCCTTTGAGCTGGTAAGATTTATCCCCTGCCTAGAAGAATAGGCACACCTTTATTACAAAATAGTACAGCTCAGAGAGGATGGGCAGCATGTCCTGTCGGAGTGTGAAGAGATGGAGTTCCAATACTAATATCAACCTCCACTCCATCCTGGCTTGGGCAGAATGACTGTATCCAATTAGACATGGTCCTCATTGACAAGATGTAGCCCCAAGGCCCCTGCAGTGAGTAGCCTATCTAGGCTTAGAAAACCACAGAAGTGTGTATATCTTTGTCACATTTTCCCCAGGATCTCATCATGGAGCGGGCCCTCACAGTCCTGCAAGTGAGCCTGTACCACCCCACACCAGGCCTGGTCACCTTTGCCAAAGTCCCACTGCGGCTGCAGCATGATACCAGTCGGCTGCTGGTGGGACGCGGGCAGGACGCCCACATCCAGCTGCAGCTGCCCCAGCTGTCCCGACACCATCTGTCCTTGGAGCCGTACCTGGAGAAAGGCAGCAATCTGCTAGCCTTCTGCCTTCAGGTGTTGTCTCGCAAGAGCTGTGTGTGGGTCAATGGGCTGCCACTGAGGTACCTGGAGCAGGTCCCCCTCAGTGCTGTCAGCAGAATCTCCTTCTCTGGCATCCAGATGGTAGTCCGCAGAGATGGGGGCACCTCCCTTGAGGCCTTTGTCTGCTACTTCCATTTCAGCTCGTCACCCCTGATTTACAGACCCAAGGCCCAGGAGACGGATGAATGGGAAAACGTTCTTAAGAAGGAGACTCCTCCTGTTTGTGGGGAGGCAACTCATGATCTCTTGGGGTCTCCCCAGGGCTCCTCCCGGACTCAGACAGCTGTTCCCAGCCAAGCCCCGGAGGAGCAACAGAAATAAAGCTCCAGAGGGAACCCCCAGACACTGCACCCTGCCAGCCCTGCTGACTGAGAGCAAGTCTTGCTAAAACAGGGTTTGAAATATTTGAACTATGTCATGTGAGGTTGACACACAAAGTTGACGTGCAAGGCCTGCTGGCCACCCCATTCGCAGGGAACTGATCCTGTAAACTTTGAGCAGCCCGGGGTGGAGAAGTGGGACTATGACTCTGGGTAATGGGAACTATGGGAACTTCATATACTTTTAGAGGCCCTGAGAGGTTCTGGGGAGCCTCTCCCATCATCACCCCCACCCCATTTCCTCCTTTATCTGGCTAGGAGTCACTTTATGTTGCTCATTTCACAGGCTGCTGAAGAGCAGAAGCACAGGGTTGCGGCGGGAACGCGAGGACGAATGGAGAAATGACATTTGTGGTAGCTCAGGGTTACCTTCAGCTTTCAAATACCCACAGGCACTCAGGGCTTAAGAAAGCCTGTGTTTAATAAACTGAAAGTATTTCATTAAGCTGGCACACCCAGTAGGATTCCCTGAGTCCCAGATGGGCCACATGTACGCCATGTTGTCATGTGGAGCTGGGGGCGGGAAACCTGGGAGAGGTGTGAGAGGAAATTGGGAAGGTAGGTAGGAGTTTTTTTTTTCTAGAAAGGCTTCATGGCAGAGCTCAAGGCTTCCGGGAGGGGAGCTAGAGACTAGGACTGCCTGGATATTTCTTCTCCTCTCCCTCTTTTCCCCTCCTCTTCCTTTTCTCCCCCCTCTCTTCTCCCATTCTCTGTCACTTCTGGACCAAGGCGCTGGCTGACCAGAGGGCTAAGGTCTTCAGGAAAAGACCATTTCCTGCAGAAGTAGGCTCTTTCAGAACTAATTCTATGGTTAGAGAGCAAGGTTATGTCAGAAGTCAACCGAGTTATCCCACTTGGAGTAAGATGCCTGCCAGGGCTTATCTTCCCTGATCAGACATGGAGGTGGGGTTGTTAAGGAGCCAGGCAGGCAAGGATGGCAGAATTTTCTCAGGGAGAAGGGAGCAAAGGGCTAACAGCTGCTTGCCATTTAGAAATAATGTTTACTCAAGTGAGGAGTATCCTACAAACTCAGGTAACTACCATAAGCCCAGACTCTGCACAAGGGCACCCCAGACACTGAAGGCACAGTGCTGCTCACAAACTGACTCACAACCCCAGCATCTGTGACACCTCTGTCATGCACCATTCCCTACCCTTTTGTGCCCAAGGCAGAATATAGGAGGCTCAGGGCTGCTTCCCAGCCCCGAATATCTTCCCCCTAGGGAAAATAACACCAGACAAGACCTACTCACATCTATGCTTAGGAAGTCCCTTCTCCAACAGAATATGAACTGAGTGCCCTTAGATCACAGACACAAGACAGAGGAGAGCATGGTCTACCCGGGAGGATGCTGGCCATGTGGTGAATGGCCCCCCAAGACTCCCAAAGTTCCTCTCTCATTTAGATGAACTTTTACCAAACACCCACCTCATGCCAAATGTATATCAAGTCTCAGAATCCAGGAATAAACAAAGCCAATAAAATCTACCTTCCAGAAGCTTGCTCGGCCCCAGGAGAGATAAGCATTCAGGAACAAATGACTTAATTATTTTATCACAGCTGTTGGGGTTATATCTTATCCCTCCTCTGGTTGGGTTTGAGATTTACCCTGTCATTAGGTAGATTTGAAGTTGATATGTACTATATGTTCATCCCTCTGCTAAGTGAACTCGGTGACCTTGGGCAAGGGACTTAGCCTGTCTTGCCCTCTATTTCTCCCTCTGGAAAGCCAGGTAGATAAGCATACCTAGCTGCCCGAACAGTTGAGAAGATGTCAGGAGGCAGGTCATGGAAAACGCTTAGTGGCCCACAGAAGGCACTCAAGAAAGGCCAGCCATCCTGAGGCCAAAGACAGGGAAGCTAAAATATACAAATCCTGAGGCTCATCACAAACATGGAACTTGGGGTGACTTGAACCCCAGTGACCTAGCTCCAGAGCTCAAGAGCTTCCAGCGTTCTATGGAGGATGGAGGAGGTGTTAGGCTGCTTTTATATCAGAAGATCTGGGTTCGTAGAACAAGAGACACTACTGGCACTGGAGAGGAGGAACCACCTGTAGTTCAGGCTGATGCAGTCCACTGCTCAGGATTGCTTTGAAATCCCCCTAACTCTAAAGCAGGCACAGATCCCTGGAAGATTCGAGCGCTGTCCAGTCTGTGATTACAGAGCAGCTGCCCACAGGTAAAGCTTGAGAAACACACCTAGAGACTGCATGGCCACCCAAGGCTGGAGGCACCAGGGTCTCTGGGTGCAGCTCCTTGCACCTCTGAAGAACTTTTGGAACAGGCTGCAGCTGCCGAGTGCCTCTCTCCACCCTCTCCCCTCCAGGAAGGCGCGAACCCACCCCTGCTAAGGGTCCATGAGATAGAGCAGCACACTTCCTCCACGGGGGACTGTGTGGTTGGTGTATTTTGGGTGAAGTGTCTGTGAGGTCCTCACACTGAAAAGTAGACTAGAGGATGACAGATCAGACACAGGAAGAGGAAGAGCCAGGAAACATCTGGCTTATTTCACAAAGTCTCCTTGGGAGCATTTCTTCCTCCTCCTCTTTCTCTTCTTCTTCTTTTTTTAGTTTTATTGTTTTTTTAGACAAAGTCTCACCGTGAGTCTCAAAGCAGCCTTGCATTCACTATCCCGAATCTGCCTATCCTGAGTGCTCAGTCACAAGTGTACACCAACCACACCTGGCTTGTTCCAGGTATTCAAGACAGCAAACTCTGCTAGACTTCACTTCCCTTGAAAAACAAAAATCCTGGAACTATTAGATTCATGGCCCCATGGCACTCTCCTGTCACTTGGAATCTGTAGGTTAACTTCAAGACCCTGCTTGTGGATTTGCCGTCACTGTCGCTTCTCTTGCTTACACAGGGTCCCTTCTAACCATCTCTTATGAATGTCCTAAACTCCCCCCTCCCAGCAGGGTAGCCTGTGTGACCATGGGGATGAGCACATGGAAGCTTAGAGAACATACAGACACACAAACACCCATATGCACACAACACAGGTAGTTTCAAGCTGTCTGGGCTACAATTCATGCTACTCACTTACCGTCCTATGGTCTTTGGACCTGTGACTCCTACGTGAGGATCATTGTAGAAATAAAATGAGACACTGAATGTAAATTTGTCTGTGGTGCACAGTAGGTGTTCAGGAGGGTCAGTTAGCATTGGCCAGTTCAGCGGAACAAGTTGAGCATACGTGGTCCTGTGGGCTCAATTGCAAGTACACGTATGCTGCAAACATACCCACTGTAAGTAGATAAATCCCTCCCGGAGCCAGTGTCGGGAAATTCTGAAGTCATTCCATGCCCTGCCTGTTGAGGCTGTTTAATTCTCACAAGCCTGTGCCTCACTGCCGATGTGAGTCTTCCGAAGCTGACTCTCTCTATCTGCTCAAGGCTGTTGGATGCCTCAGTGGCCAGAATGGGGCTGGACAGGATGTGAGGCCAGCAGTGTAGGTCCGAGGCAAACCTCACAAGCAGACACCCTCAGTCAGAGGCCCACAGTGGAAGAAGCTAAGCAGCCAGTGAGGTCAAGAAGACCAGAGCGTCTGGGAGGGCAAGACATAGTTGTCGCTCCACCGAGGGAGGACCAGCGGGTCACCAAGGAAGCACCAGCAGGGCACCGAGGGAGCACCAGCGGGTCACCAAGGGAGCATCAGCGGGTCACCAAGGGAGGACCAGCGGGTCACCAAGGGAGCACCAGCAGGGCACCAAGGGAGCACCAGCGGGTCACCAAGGGAGCACCAGCGGGTCACCAAGGGAGCACCAGTGGGTCACCAAGGGAGGACCAGCAGGGCATCAAAGGAGCACCAGCTGGGCATTGAGGGAGCACCAGTGGGTCACCAAGGGAAGACTAGCTGGGCGTCGAGAGAGTACCAGCGGGGCACCAAGAAAGCAGTCACTCCATAGACATGTAAAGGGAGCCTTAGTTGAGGGGTCCAGTTTCAGGCCTCCCAGTGACTGACTGGTGGGGCTGAGGACCTGGATGGGAAATCATTTCTATAACGACCCACTGCACCACCACCAGGCTGCCATCAGTCACAAGGTGTCAGAATCAAGCAAGCCTCACTGAGTGTAGAAGGTTCCTCACTACCTCTGCTGCTCAGAAACCAGTGGGAGCTGGGACACCAGCCTCCTACTCCATCCGTCCGGTTCCAGTTTCCTCTGCTCCCAGCCAAAGGCCTCCGGGTTGCAGTCACCCTGTGCTGCCCCAGCCCTTCATCAGGCCAAGAACTGGGGGAGGAGTTAGGCCCAAGGAGGAGATGCTGATTTTAATGAACTTGGTTCACATTGCAAGGCTCTGATTCCTCTTCCCTTGAACGTGAACTCACAGGCGGATTAAAGTGAAATAAAACCTACTATTTGAGTTACATTTTCAGCTTATTGGAAACATGCATTACCTCCTCGTGACTGGGCCGTGAGAAGGAAAGTTATTATCTTCCTTTAGAGTTTGTAAACGCTTTATGGCTCAGGCATTAATCCCGCTTGTGGGGGGGTGACGGAGGAAAAAAATGTTCCCATTTACCTTTGTTTTCCAATCACATGCTCCAGTGGGAATGGAGCATCCCAAGTGAGCAATGGAGAGCCAGGTGAGCCCCGGCAGAGGAGTGTAATTATTTTCTTTAAGCATGTGAACTGAAAGGGCATTAAAGAGCTGTTTGGCAAGGGAGCTTGTTCCATCCTCCAGAGAGGACGCAACTCACCCGCCCCAATCCCAGCCTCTCCCTGGTTCTTCTGGTGTTTATTTCCAGGAGAAAAATGGCCTCCCTCCCCCATGACGACATCTGCATCTTAGAGTGGGTGCTTGCTGTGAAGGGCACAAGACATTTGGGAACAAGAAGGAGCCAGAGAAAGGGCAGATCTGTCAGGATCACATCCATGCAGGAATGAAGGACACACTATGTGGACCCGACTCTAGACTCTAGAGAAACAGGGGATTCCCTCCTGCTGTTTCCCTAATCTCTCTGTATACTATCAACACAGAGAAGGCTTGGAGTCCAGCTTTCTAACTCCTGGAAGGAAGCCTGCCCAGGGTGTCTGCTCTACTTTCTTTTAAAGCTATGGAGTAAGGGGCTGTAGAAGTCTTCAGTAAAGTGGAGGCTGGCCGAGAAGCCAGTGCTCAGCCAGGCAATCAGACCTGACGTTTCTGGGGTTGCTTCTCTGCAAGGTCAGATGTCATGATGCAAGGTCAGATGTCTTCCAGAGAGCCTGTCTCAGACGGGTTAGAAACGGTTTAGAAATAGATACACTATTAAGTATCCTTGTTTAGAGGATTTTAATCATTCAGAATCAATTCAGGCAAACAAAGACAGTCTTAAGTATTAAAAAATAAAAATGTAATTTGGGGAATTGGAGACACAAGTGGGAGAATTGCCAAGCAGCTAAAGAGGGAAGTGGCACGCAGAGACTGGCATGCACAGACATTATCACCACTGCCGGCTGCACCCCTGTAACTGGAGGGGTGTAAGTGACACTGGAGTGGGCCCTATCCTGAACTACTACTACAGGTGGCTCGTAAGTTGTTGGAAAGAGGCAGAGATGGTGGGGTGTGTCTCCTCTTCATGACCCACCATCTCCCAGTACACTTCCCTTTGGCAAGAGCAGCTGGCAAAGGACACTGAGACTGACTGCTGACCTGAAGGGCCCTGGGACCTTGCAGGACAGGGCAGAAGACAGAAGAGTGTGGTGGATATGTGGGCAGCCAAACTCTAATGCAAGCTCCTTGTGTTCTGTGTCAGGGTCCCTTAGCCTTGTCTGGGCCCTAGGGTAGCCACCAAGTAGAGTGTGATGTTGGGGGATGGGGGAGTCATTGTACAGAGGACACCACCACCCAGGGGCTCTGTTGCCAACCTCTTTAACCTAAGCATCTGAGGAAAGAGGGGGTACAGCATAGTGATACACAAGGAAGAGTCAGATGTGGTCTTTGTTGGCATCCTTACCAGCATGCCATGCTGCCCTGCGTTGGTCCCCCTTCCCAGGTGTCAGGGCACAGAGCAGAGAGAGGTGTCCAAAGAAGACCAATACCCAAATCCTCACTGTTTTCCACTGATTCTAGAAACTTTATTATTACACATGCTACCATTTCCTCATCTAAAATGAGAATACTGTGAGTACCTACCTCACCTCTGTGAAGATGAAAAAACCCAATATATAAAAACAACTTAGTACATGGACTGTGCACTAAGTGCCAGCTATCGAATTAGCTACTAGATCCTTCCAGAAAGATCCCTGGCTGCTCCCACTGAGAAGAGCCCTTTACTGTCCAGCTCTACATTACTGCTGGGGCACTCAAAGGGGACTGTAAGATCTGCCCCAGGAGGACTGGCCGCTGACTGGAGGCTGGAGACTTAGACCCAGCACTGGGCCCCCATGCACACGCATTGGAGGCCTAGGCAGGAAGCTAGTAAGGAAGGCTGCCTTTCAGTTTTCTATTCTGCTTCTCCTGGGCATGTAGGTTCTGTAGTTACCATGTAGATTTTGGGTGGAAACACCTCAGAGCTTCATATGTTCAGACTTCTTCCCCACTCCGGCCCTCTGCACAACCCCTGCCTAAACACCTAGGTAACAGAAAACCACAGGGCAATTATGAGCTATGAGTTTCTCTCCTCCACTAAACAAAAGAAGTATTTCAACCCAAGAATCTCAGTATGCCTTCCAAACCAGAGCTCTGGGGGGGGGGGGGGGGAAGGGGAGATGCTGTGAGGGGAGTAGGGGTGAGGTGAGGTGAGCTTTCGGAGGAGTCAGCGTTGTGATAAGAGAAAGCACAAGTTCCTCCTGATGACAGATGCACTGGAGGAAGGGATCCCCAGATCCCACGCACCTCACTTCATCAACCTCTACACTCAGGCAGTGAACAACCCACAACTGGCTCTCTGGTACAGGAGCTCCCATGGCAGTGTTTGCCGATTGCTCTGGTGTAATCACTGTGGTCAGTTCTGAGAGACCCGTTACAAGGTGACCTTGTTGAATGGAAGAGGAAAGGTGCACAGGAGCACACACACCGTTCTGTACTCGTTTTCACCACACAGATGCAGGAGTCAGCCTCCTGAACTCCAACAACAGGGCAGCACCTGGTGGGTCACCCATGCCATCTGTGTAGAGCTACCCAGCAGCCCTTTCAGGGCCCCATGACACCACCTCCCTGCAGCTGCCAGTGCTGGGTTCCTGGACCCTGTTGTGTCTGGAAAGCCGCCCTCCACAGCCTCCAGTGTACCCTGTCTCCTTCTCCCACCTCCTCCTCTCTCGGTGCCATCACTGCTTCAGCTTCTGGACGGGAGATGCCCCGTTGCCCAGGCTCCATGCCCTCCATACTCTCAAGAATATAGACTAGGGCTGCAGAGGCAGCTTAGTAGTTAAAAGCACTTGCTATTCTTGCAAAGACCCAGCTGGGTTCCCAGCACCAGTGTGGGCTGCCTCACAAGGCCTGTGGTCCCTACAGCTCCAGGGATCTGATGCCTCCTCTAGCCTTGTGAGCACGGCAGACACACAGTGCACATCAAACAAGCAGGCACACACAAACATGTAAATAAAGATAAATTTATAGAACATAGACACTGCCAGGCAGCGGTGGCGCACGCCTTTAATCCCAGCACTTGGGAGGCAGAGACAGATGGATCTCTGTGAGTTCAAGGTCAGCCTGGTCTAGAGAGAGAGTTCTAGGAAATCCAAGACTACACAGAGAAACTCTGTCTTGAAAAAAAAAAAAAAAAAAAAAAACAAAGAATATAGATACAACAAAATGCTTAGGAAAAATGAGTTTTGATTGTTTGCTTTGAATTAAATACAGCTTACTTAAACTGTAAGTTCATGTAATGTAACTTTAATAATTCAACTAATAATTTAGTAATTCTTATGATTAAATATAATTTATTTACTTAACATTTTTAAGGCTTATTTATTTATTTAATTATTATATATATTATATATACATATATATATTATATATATGTATGCCTGCGTGCCAGAAGAGGGCACCAGATCTCACTACAGATGGTTGTGAACCACCATGAGGTTGCTGGGAATTGAACTCAGCATCTCTGGAAGAGCAATCATTGCTCTTAACTGTTGAGCTATCTCTCCAGCCCCCAAATATAGTTTATTATTAAATTAAATGGTTTGATTCTATTTAGATGTCTCATGATCTTTTTTAAGTTATTATACATATAATAACTTTATATATATATGAATGTGTGACTTGTATGTGTGTCTGTGCATGAAGTACATGCCTTGTGATCCCCTGAAACTGACATTATGGATGGTGTGAGCCACCATGCCGGTGCTGGGAACAGAACTCGGTCCTCTGTGAGGACAGCAAGTGCTGAGCCATCTCTCTAGGCTGACATCTCATAATCTTTAACAACCAACGCTCATGAGAGAGCCTCAGCACCTTGCTACATGGGAAGCATTCTGGTCCCCTGTACTCAGGTGCTGGTTGGAGCAAGAAAACAAGCAGAGTGAAAATGCCTTTAAAAATGAAATGACTTTACCATTCAAAAGCAAACTACTATTTTTTTTTTATCACCACAGAGATCGGAAGTAGCTTCAGGAGAAGACTAAGCCATTGCATGTTCTAGAAGAGGAAGTGAAGGGTCAGAGAACAGAATGAGCCCCACCTACTGAGCTGGTCAGTGGTGGCATTAGCAACTGCCTCGCCCTCAGACTTTGCTTACTTCCCATTCCTCCATCTGTGATAAAGGGCAGCCCATGGCTGGTTCTGAGCTTGGCTAGTGGAGCCTCATTGCTGAGGTCTGCCTAGCAAGGGTGACTGTCGTATTTCACACTGGGAGCGTATGCAAGAACTGGAGTCAGTCATTACTTAAAATGCAGCTTGGTAGAGATAAATGGCCATAATCATGTCTTTCCTAGGCGCTCTCTCTCTCTCTCTCTCTCTCTCTCTCTCTCAGAGATTAGAGTCGGTGACAGGTTGTATGGCACCTAAAGACCACCTTCCTTCTCACAAGATTGGAGGGGAACAGGGTTCTCTGAGCCTCCGGAACACAGGCTGTTGATGTTTCTGGAAAATGGATCAGCAGGAAGGAGGAACACTAAGAACAGGGCAGCACTTGGTGGGTCACCCATGCCATCTGTGTAGAGCTACCCAGCAGCCCTTT
>CABHPR010134802.1:0-21135 GCA_902168415.1 Peromyscus melanophrys
TTTTTAAAAATTAATTAATTTTATATGTGCGCACGGGCTGGGAGACACGTTCCATAGCCCATATGTGGAGACCAGAGGTCAACTTGCAGGAGTCAGTTCTCTCCTTCCACCACAGGGGGCCCAGGGATTGAAGCTAGGTGGGCGTGCCTTTACCCACTGAGCCATCTTGCCAGCCCCAGGAGATAGTAAAAACACCTGAAGTGACTAACTACACCCAAACTTGTGGAAACAATTGGCAAACTAGCTTTCACCAAACACGGGATCTAGATCAGGAAGGAGCCTTCCTCTTGTGATAAAAGTAATGTTTAAATGGTTTTCTTATGGGCTGGAAAAATGGCTCAGAAGTTAAGAGTGCTGGCTGCTCTTGTGGAGGACCCAAGTTCGATTCCCAGGACTCACATGGAAGCCATTAACTGTCTATAACTCTAATTTCAGGGGATTTGACAACCTTTTTCTGGCCTCTAGGCAGTGATGCAGGGCCACCCCTGTGATAGGTAAATAGTCTGCTGTTAATTTATATCTGAGTCCTCCATGACCATCCTCACATAAGGCTGGCCTTAAGGTCACTCAGTCCAGGCCAGCTGTCACCAGAGTAGCTGGGATGACAACCCTGCCTTACCACACACAGTTTATGAGAAATTGTTTCTATCTGGCTAGAACTTCAGTGGTCCTCTGCCTCCTGAATACTGCCATGAAAGAGGTGAGCTAGCACACCTCATAGGTATCTTTATTTAATTATCATTATTACTTTATATGGAGGTGTGAGATGAGCTTATACCACGACACATCAAGTCTTGAGTCCATTTTTATGAATTGGTATCTTCTTCACTGAGCTCTGCCTACAGAGATGTGAATGATCTAGCGATCTTCCTCATGTTCAGAAATGGCTTGAAATTATGTCTGTCCTAGCTTGGTGCCTAGGGCTTGTCAATCCAGCATTCACTTGAAAGGCTGAGGCAGGAGGATTGTGAGGTTAGCCCAGGCTATTCAGATAGGTAGGCTGAAGAAAGAGAGAGACTATGGACTGTGGAAAGAGATGGATGGCTCCTTCCTGGTCTATGGTGATGGCAAAGAGTCTTCATGTTTGTGTTGGATGCATGATTGACTGTGAAGATCCTGTCTGCTTTTGGCTTCCTGCTAGGGTACATCCCCATCTCTCCTGAATTGCCTGAAGGATGAGGATGCATCTCACAGGAGAGCAAGTCTGCCTTTCCTTTTCCTCTGACTGGGACCCTGTGTCTGTGCTCTTACCTTAGTGTATAGAATGATGGACATGCTTGCGGTTACTTCCTCTCTGATCCTAGCCTCTATGCATAGTGCATGACCAGGATAAAGGAGGGAACGTTTGGGATAGCCAAGAGAAGTTATGAGTCGAGAGTGGCCTGGAGAGCATTTTGAAGCACCATGAAGACTCACCACAAGATTTCAGTTCACTTCCAGCTGTATTTCTCTACTGTAACCAAAAGGCATTGTGTCTCTAATAATAGGGCCTTACCATCTATTTGTGGTAAACAAGAGCAATATTGTGTGTGTGTGTGTGTGTGTGTGTGTGTGTGTGTGTGTGTCTGTCCGTCCGTCCGTCTGTCTGTCTGTCTGTCTGTATTTAGGACCTCCCTAGATGTAGTCTGAAATTTTTTGTCTAATGCCCCAGCCCTTAGAACTCCTTAAACTGTGCTGTGGGCCACGTTAGCCCTTTGTGATGTATGACCTACAATTATATGAGTGTATAGAAATGAGCTGTGTGATATGCTTCGTAAGCAGCTCAGGTTTTAATGGAAGTAAACAATAGGGACACGGTGGAATGTACCTATCATCCCAGAATCATAGGATGTGTGAGAACCCATGTGATGGCTATTCTTGATTGTCAACTTGACTACATCTGGAATTAACTAAAAAGCCAAGCAGCCGGGTACACGTGTGTTTTTTTAATTAAATTATTTGACGTGGGAAGACCCTTTGAGGGTCTTTGAGACAAGGAAGGGGTAATTATTTTCTGACCAGTCAAAATTCCTGGTGCCAGTGTTTTAGGATTGGAGCTAGGTCAACGGCAGACACTTTCTGATTGACATTCCACTGAGAAGCTCAACATTCAGTGGGTTGGGACAGAAGCCTAAAGTCCTTCGAGCTCACCCCTCCTTGCAATGGAAAATCTACACTTGATCAATAGTAAGGGAACTTGAAGCATGGGCATTTCCACAGTGAACCCATGGCTGAGCCACTGTTACCCAAGCATAGATCAGGGCAAGAAGGGAGCCTTGCTTTCCACCACACACACATGCAGGACCAAGGCACATCATAACAGATCACCAGGGAGGGAGGTGTGCTGAATCACAGGCCTAAAAAGGTATCTCTCCATGGGAACCCAGAGCTAGCCTCAAGTTCTCGTCTACAACAGAACAGGTTTCCCACTTTTCTGACCTAGGAAGGAGAAGAAGGTAGTTTTGGTTCAAATGTTAGGCTTTCATATATATATTCGTGTGTGTGTGTGTGTGTGTGTGTGTGTGTGTGTGTGTGTGTGTGTACAGATGCTGTGGAACAGGATCATTTCTAGAGAATTGTATGACATTGGATTCTTTTATTTTTTACCACTTAACTGAAGAGCAGGCCTATAGAGCCTCTCAATGTCCTGCCAGATGTTCCAGATGTTGAGTCCCAGTGAGGTTTTTTTTTTTTTAAGAAACGTAAGATTTATTGTCTTGCATGTTTCTGTGGAGCTAGGTGTTGAACTCAGAGTCTTTTTTTTAAATTAAGAATTTTTTAATTCATTTTACATACCAATCAAAGATCCCCCTCTTCCCTCCTCCTGCCCCTCCAGCCTCCCCCTCCCAACCCACCCCCCAGGGTTTCTCTGTGTAGCTCTGGCTGTCCTGGAACTTAGCCTATAGATCAGGCTAGCCTAAAACTCAGAGATCTGCCTGCCTTTGCCTCCCAAGTGCTGGGATTAATGGTGTGCACCACCACCACCTGGTAATGGCTAGATCCTTGGATACTGGCCATGTCCATGCCCAGGATCCCCAGAGTATGCCCCCCCTCTCGGTTTTTGAGACAGGGTTTCTCTGTGTAGTTTTGGTGCCTGTCCTAGATCTTGTTCTGTAGACCAGGTTGGCCTCAAACCCACAGAGATCCACCTGGCTCTGCCTCCCGAGTGTTGGGATTAAAAGCGTGTGCCACCACCACCTGGCCCCCTTTCTCTCTCAAAGTACAAATCCCCATAAAAATTTCCAAGGAAAGGATTTGGTTTGTGTACCATTTTACTGGTCTCAACTGTTCCAATGGCCTTGTCAGCTGTGATAACCCCCGAAAACCTGAGATATCTGCACATAGCAACCACAGCTTTAATAAACCATGTCTACTTCTAGAGAAAGAATAAATTCCCTGTGATTGGCACTTGTTTCCTGTTGTCGCCTATGTTACCTGGAAATATATACTCTATCCTTTCCCTTGGGAGCTGTCCCAGTTTCTCATAGGTTGGAAGTGCAGGAATTCAAAATTAAGTTTTCACTGTCCCATGCATCCTGTAAGACAGGATAAAAACTTGTCTTTCTGTCGCAGCTGCGGGTGCATTCCGTTTTCAGTAACACTTGGGCTGTGGCTTTGTCATTCCCATTGATCTCTTATTGCATAGTGTTCTCATCTCTGTATATGAATTCCATTTACACTAGATGATTAGTCACCCCATATCTTATCTCTAACCATCAAATAGGGTCACATTTTCTTAATCAGAGACAATGACTTGAACACATACCTTGAGACATGATTTAACTTGTAACAATATTGTTATAGTAATACTCTTTTCCTATTGCTGTGTTACAATACTCTGGCAAAACCAACTTAAGGGAAAAGGGGTTTGTTTAGTTAATAGTTCAAGGAACAGTCTGTCATGATGAGGCTCAAAGCATCTGGTCCCATTGCATCCACACTAGAAAGCAGAGTAATGGATGGGTGCATGCTCAACTTCCTTTCTTTCTTTTTTTTTTTTTTTAAATTTATTTATTTATTATGTATACAGAAGAGGGTGCCAGATCTCATTACAGATGGTTGTGAGCCACCATGTGGGTGCTGGGAATTGAACTCAGGACCTCTGGAAGAGCAACCAGTGCTCTTAACCTCTGAGCCATCTCTCCAGCCCTCAACTTCCTTTCTTATATAGTTCAAACTCCCTTGGCCATAGGATAGTTCTGCCCAGTTTTAAGTTAGGTCTCACTATAATGAATGATGCTCTAGATGTTCTAGCTATGTTTTGTCACATCTATCTATCTGTCTGTCTGTCTGTCTGTCTATCTATCTTACGTATACCAGAGATTTTGCCTGAGGATACAAAATGCAAAAGCATGTACCCTATCACTGAGGGAGGCACACTCATACCTCCTGTCACACTTGTGTACGTATTACCTGTTCAGTAATGTTGGGTTCCCTCAAGGCATCTATGGGATGGTATATATAGTGTCCATTGTTCAGCAGCATGCTTGGCTCTGTCTGCTGGGATACCGTGTCAATTACCAGCCTCCAATATGACAAGACAGTCCAGTATGTGTGGAATAACAGAGCATCATTCATGTTTATTAGAACACTTTTCTGTAATTTAAATTGTGACTCATAATCCACGATTAACAAGTCTATTTGAAAACTAACATCAAGTTGTACGAATTGATACTTTCTTCCACAGATTTCTGATGCATGGAACCTCTTTTTATGCACCAACTCCTTTCTTTTCTTTTCTTTTCTTTTCTTTTCTTTTTCTTTTTCCCCCCGAGCGAAGTGTTAGTAGTCCAAACACATCTGAGGCTTGGCAGGAGGATCAAGACTTTGAGATTATCCAGGGTTATGTTATGAGTTTGAAGACAGCCTTGACTATATTTCAAGCCCTCAGCTAAAATATCAAACACACAAAACAAAGCAAACAAACAAAAAAACTTGGCTAGAGAGATGACTTGGCTAGTAAAGTGCTTGCCATGAGGACCTGAGTTTGAATCCCCAGAACCCATGGAAAGCTGGATGCAGTGGCAAACATCTGTACTCTCAGTATTCCCATGGTGAGATTGGAGGTGGAGACAGGAGAGTCTCAGAGGCTTGCATCCTGGCTACTCTGGTACACGTAGACCCTGGCTCAAAGTGGAAGGCAAAGTCTAACACCCAGGGTTGTGCTCTGACCTTCAGACATATGCCGTGGCACATGCATGCCTATGTTCACACACAAGAAGTACACACACTGCACACATGCAAACAAAAATAAATGAATTAAAAATAAAAATCGTTAAGATTTATTTTACTGAATGCAACCAAAGAAAGCATTATCAGTGGACTGCAATTCATTTGAGCATATTTGACAACACAGGCTACTTGTATGAATTTGAAAGGATGGGTAACACATGACACAGACTCTGACAGTCGACCACGCCAGCCTTTTTCAGCCATTGACATTCAGACGGACTCTGCAGTGCCTGTAGATGTGTGACTTTGAGGAACTTCACAATCTCGACATATGGAGGCTTCTAGCATGGACCTCTGATGCACAGGTGAGTGAGGTACAGCAGCAAAGTCCCTATACTCTTCCTGTATGTCTGTCCTCATGGTATTCTGATGCCAGCCAAAGTTCAAATCCCACTAAAAGTTTTTAAGAGTACTTTCAGATGGTTCCAAACTGGTGTGTTTCCAGTGTCCTATAAGGAGAGGATCCAATATAGTTTGACTGGACTTTCTTTATTAAAAACATTTTTATTACAAGCCAGGCATGGTGGGACACACCTTTTATCCCAGTACTTTGGAGGAAGAGGCAGGTGGATCTCTATGAGTTTGAAGCCAGCCTGGTTTACATAGAGAGACCTAGTCTTTTAAAAAAAAGGACAGGGCATATTACTCTGTTGTCCAGGCTAGTCTTGTCTCAGTACAAGTGAAATGTAAGCATCAGTGCTCAGAGAAGCTGAGGGGAAAAGCAAGGGCTCCTTGAAACATCTCTGGATTATTTATACTCACGGGATTCCTTACTTGCCAAGGGCTCTCTAAGCTTCCCTAGATTAGAATGTTTTCTCACCTGTGTGATTTTCTGGCAGGCAGTGAGGTCTGACTTGCTGAAAATTTTCCCATGTTGTTTGAACTTAAATGGCATCACAGTTATAAGTTCTCAGGCAGTAAGTGAATTTTTTATGATGGAAAGCTTTTCTGCATTGTTTACATTGACAGCATTTATGCCTGAATACGCCATCTCTTGCTGTGTTGAGCTTTACTACATTGTGTACATTCATAGGGTTTCTCACTAAATGAATTCACTGACTTATAGAGAGGTGTAACTTAAACATAGATCCCTGCATTACCTATGGCTTCCCAACTGCTTACGTATTCTGACATATAGTGAGGCATAACTCCTGTATAAAACTTTCTCACACTTTGACATTTATAGGGTTTATTACTGGCATGAGTTTTCTGATGTTGGCTGAGGAGTAACAGCAGCACATTTTCCTACATGCATGGGGCTTCTCATCTGTGTAAGTCCTCTGTTGAGTCTGACTAGTTGAAGGAAGTTCTTTATCATTTGCATCCCTACAGTTTCTCACCTAGATTGGGTTTCTCACCTCTATGTGTCTTCTGATGGCGTGTGAGGTATGACTTACGTGAGAAAGCTTTCCCACATTTCTTACATTCAAACGGCTTTTCAGGTTTATGAATTACCTGGTGTCGAGTGAGGTATGCCTTAAGATAGAAAGTTTTCCTGCATTCTTTACATTCATAGGGTTTCTCACCGGTATGAGTTGTCTCATGTTGCATCACTTGCGATTTACGAGAAAAGGTTTTCCCACATTCTTTGCACTCATAGGGCCTCTCACCTGTGTGGGTTTTCTGATGTTGAGTGAGGTGTGACTTACGGGCAAAAGCATTCCCACATTCTTTACACTTGTGTGGCTTCTCGCCTGTATGGATTTTCTGATGTTGAGTGAGGTGTGAATTACGGAAGAAAGCTTTCTGGCATTCTTTACACTCATAGGGCTTCTCACCTGAATGAGTTCTTTGATGCTGAGTGAGCTGTGACTTCAGGTAGAAAGCTTTCTTACATTCTTTACATTCATAGGGTTTTTCAGGTGCATGGATTCCCTGGTGCCGGGTAAGGTGTGACTTGTGACAGAAAGCTTTCCTGCATTCTTTACATTCATGGGGCTTCTCCCCCGTATGAGTTCTCTGGTGGCGAGTGAGTTGTGACTTGTGGGAGAAAGTTTTCATGCAATTATTACATCCATAAGGCTTCTCAAGAGTAGGAGTGTGAGGTTGAGTGAGGCTTGATATATAGAAGTAAATTTTCATTAATTCTTTGCATTCATTTTGCTGTTCATCTGTGTGAGCTCTCTGATATTGGGACAGTAAGGAATTGTGGTAGAAAGCCTGGCTGTATTCTCTACACTCACAGGATTTATCATCTGTATAAAGTCTCTGATGTTGGGTGAGGGTCGACTTATCATAGATAGCTTTCCTATATTCGTCACACTCACAGGGTTTCTCACAGGCGTGTGATCTCTGATGGTCCATGTGCTGTGACTCGCGGTAAAAGGTTTTCCCAGATACTTTACATTCATAAATTTGTTTCTCTATGTGCATTTTCTGATCAACCGTTTGTAGTTCAGCATCCAGACAGAAGAATTTGATGTTTTCCTTGCATCCTTGGGGCTCTTTCCCTGCATGTGCTTCCTGATGTTTTGTAAGGTGTGATTTGTTAAGGATGGGTTTCTCATAATCACACTTATAATCTTTCTCTTCCACGTGCATGTTGTCATGGTTGCTGAGTTCAGTCCTACTAGGGAACACTTTATGATATGTATTCCATCCCAAAGCTTGCTTTCTTAACTGAGTCATATATTGGGCAGGAAGAGCTACCTCATCCAAGGATTTCTCACTGAACTTCCTAGAGGTTTCCTGAACATGAAACTTCTTAGGTGTTAATGTTGTGTTCGTGTGGAAGGCTTCATCTGGTGCAAAATACTGAAAACGACCCTCTGAACACTGATTCTTGCTATGGTGAGTAAAACCGTCAGGATATGAGAGAACTTCCCGAATTCCATTCAAATCATGAGTTCCTTCTGTTACCTGCCTCTCATCAGGATCACTAGGCAAAGGTACATCTTGCCATGGATTAACAAGCTCCTGATAGAACATTCTAGAGTAGACTTCATTCTTCATGTTCATATTTGAAATACAGTTTGAGTCCACACTGAATATTTTCTCTACTTCAACCATATCTTCATTTGATGTATTTCTCTTGGTGATTTCAAGTTGGCCTAAATACTTCTCTTGAGCTTGCTGTCTTGTTTCAGCCAGGGCACTCCACTTATGAACGTCTAAAATGGTATTAAAAATGATCATTTAATAAGTGAAATATGGTCTTAAGAGTCAATATTAAAAATTTGCATTTGACATTCACAGCTATTTATAGAAATTTGACTATCAATCTTAGAAATTACATAATGTCACTTTTAATAAAAACATATCTGAAGGTGCATAAACTCTTTTATATATCTTGATTATGGTAGTGATGGTTATGTGACTATACACTAAACTGGAAGAGTGAAATTTGCTATATGTTAAAATAAAATAAATAAAAATAAAAAATTGAGAGGTAGGCTGCATACCATCATACCCCATAGGTCATCAGGCTCATCTGAAATATTGCTTCTTTGTTTCTCCAGGAAGGCCTTGCTCTTTATCACCCTATAGGACACCTGCCTTCTCCAAGACCTCACTTCCTTATGCTGCCAGGCAACAGACTTTATGTCTTGTTCTTTCGGAATCCCACTCCCCTGTGATGGATGCTAGACTACCCCTCCTCTCTGGGATACTACACCCCATGTCCTCAGTAGGCCCTCTATTTCCACAAGATCCCAGGCTCCTCTAGGATCCGATTTCCCAGTGTTCCTAGGTAGAACCACTCTCCTCATCCTATAGGTCTCCTGACAGCACAGCTAGCTTTCCTAGGATCTTGTGCCCCAACTCCACCAGTTGACCAGAGCTTAACACAGGGCATCCAGGCATGGAGAGACACTAGAAGGCTGTGGAAGACAGGACCAGCAAGAGGTATGCTGATCACTAGATGACTGTGGGCATAGATAGTGAAGGACTCTCAAAAGACTACTAACGACAGAATGTGCAGCCCCCAATACTAACCCCACAGGGGAAACAAAGTTCCAACCCTCTTACAAATTAGTCATCTCCTGAACAGTGCACATAACTGCATTGAAAAAGAAAGGGATTTGAACAAAAAGAAAGAGAGACTCAATAAACACATTACTTCAGATGCACATCCCAGCATAGAAACAAAAACAACTTGAAAATCATGACAACTTGCTTTCCCCCAATTACTAAGCCCATAGTCATGACCCCAGTGGAATGACCTGGAAAAATTCCAAGACAATGAATTCAAAGGAATGATTGTAACTATGTTCAAACAACTCAAAGAAGGTATGTATGAACATATTGCAAGAGAACAAAAACACAGCTGAATGAAATAAGGAAGTCAATCTAAGACATGAAAATAGAATTCAATAAGGAGACAGAATTTCTGAAGAAAATCCAAACTGCATCAAATGATAGAAATTAAAACTCAATAAGCCGGGCTGGAGAGATGGCTCAGTGGTTAAGAGCACTGGTTGCTCTTCCAGAGGTCCTGAGTTCAATTCCCAGCAACCACATGGTGGCTCACAACCATCTGTAATGAGATCTGGTGCCCTCTTCTGGCCTGCAAGCATGCATGTAGGCAGAACACTGTATACATAATAAATAAATAAATCTTAAAAAAAAAACCTCAATAAGCCAAATAAAAACTTTGATGGAAAGCCTCATCAACAGAATGGATCATATGGAAAACAGTGTGAGGCCTAGAAGACACAGGAGAGGAATTGGATTACCCAATAAAAGTCAATGATAAATTTAAAAAAATGAACAGAACATGCAACACCATTAAGACACCTAACTTTTGAATTATTGGGCATAAAAAGAAGAATATCATACCAAAGTCATAAATAAAAAATCATAAAAGAAATGCCCCAAAATCTAGAGAAAGATACACCTATCCAGGCACAAGATGCCTACAGAACACCAAATAAACAGGAACAGAAAAGAAACTCCCCACAACATACCATAGTTAAAACACTAAAAGCACAGAGTAAAGAGAGGGCATGGAAGCTACAGGAGAGAAAGGTCAACTTACTCATAAATGCAGGCCAACAGAATAACAGTAGATTGTGCCACAGAAACTTTTAAAGGCAGGGTGCCTGGAAAGATTTATTTCAAGCTCTGAATCATCAACTGCCAAGCCAGAGAAAAAAGATTAAAGAACTTATGACCAATAAGCTAGCTCTACAGAGGACACTGGAAGGAATGGGGGGGATAGCAGAACACAGGCAACATGAAATAAGTGTGTGTGTGTGTGTGTGTGTGTGTGTGTGTGTGTGTGTGTGTGTCTGCCTGTCTGCCTGCCTGCCTGCCTGCCTGCCTGACTGTCTGTCTTGGAGAGGATTAAGTGAATAGAGGGATTAGGGAGAAGAGAGGGCATGGAGTGGATTTGCCAAAACTAAGGATGTTAATAAGGCTTAGGAAAATCTACTAGTTTGTAAAATAATTTCACACACACACACACACACACACACACACACACACACACACAGGAGTTTGAACAGAAGTACCCTTTACGAGTGTACAATGCAGAAGTCATGAGTTATCACATGAAAATCTCAGTGCAAGGTAAAGGATGCCTCCCTATGAGTTACTGGTCACTGAGACCCCAGGGGTACCCAAAACAACACAGGCTATTGACTTTTTTCTTGGCTGCCCACTATTAACTAGATGGTTACTGAAGACACCACTCACTGTGGATGCAGACATATTGAAGTTATCCTCAGCTGAGCAGGAAGCTTGGTCTCTGCTGTGGAGCTTACACAGTGCCAGAAATTGCTATTCAGGCTGCTGGGGGTGCAAAGGCATCTGAGGTCTTACTCTGTGTTAGACCCTGAATGACTACTACTGACCTGCCTGGTAAGATGTGTCCATAGGTATAACAGTGGTAGTGATGGGTAAGGGGATAACCAACCACTTTTTTTTTTTTTTTTTTTTGGCCTAGATAGGGGGCTTGCATCACAGGAAGTATTTCATGCCTGGTACTATAAACCTGGTCAAAAGCCCATAAATGTTAGTATGTCTTTTTTTTTTTAAAGATCAAAACAGTAGTGAAAATACAATTAAGAGAAGTTAGGAATCAGGTGGATTCCCTGCCAAATTCTCCCAAACCTTGAAAGAAGAGCTGGCAAGAATGCTCTCCTTGTACTGTTCTGTAAAGGAGAGAAACATCACACCCAACTCATCCTAAGACACCGACCTGATACCCAAACTTGGGAAGGATACAAGAAAATGACAGGACAATCTTCCTGATGATCACCGATGCAAACATCCACAGTAAGATTCTTGCAAATCCAATTCAAGAGCACATTAGGGAGATCACACACAAACTGAACAGCACCATCCAAACCAACCAGATACAGACATGAAAAATAAGGACAATTGCCAGCCTCGCCAATGCCCATGGTAGGGACAGGCAATAAACAGTGGTGAATAGACTGTGAAGTTAAAAACAAAAATCAAATGAATAATAAAAGAACAAGCTAAAGGAAGGAGGGAAAGAAAGGGATAAAAGAGAGAACTGGGGTTAAATAAAAGACAGAAAAAGACCAGGCATGGTGGTACACACCTTTAATGTCAGCACTCAGGAGGTAGAGGCAGGCAGATCACTGTGAGTTCAATATAGCGAGTCCAGAACACTTGCAGCTACATAATAAAGAGACTCTGTCTCAAAAATAAAACAAAATTCAGGCCCCCCAAAAAAGTGTGTGGGAGAAGAGCGCACATAAGGCAAAAAGCATTTGGTTACAAAGTAAGAAAAAAACAACACATAAAAGTAGAGACAGGTACAAGGAGGACTAAAATAAAATAAAACTTGAAAAATGAAAGTGAACAGTAATATTAATAACCCATCAAAAAGAAAACAAGCCAGAAAAGGAACTGGTGAAGCTTTTAATCTGTTCTAACATTGCCTCCAGCAGTGAGGGGTGGAGACTGAGGTTGCACCTGGAGTCTTTATCACATTATCAATCTGTGCTGGGTGCTGGCAGAGGGTTAGGCCCATCAAGGCTATGTTGTGACAGGCTGTATTTCATTTAGAATCTTTCCTTTTTGCAGAAAAGAGCCACTGTTGACATCAGTGAACTTGGTGGTGTGTGTGCCAGGCAGGATCCTGCTTGCTCCAGAGACTAGTTTGTGCATGGAGGGAAGGTGATGTTTACTTGAGTCTGATTAAGGTTTTAGACTTCGGAAGCAATCCTGAGTCCTATTATTCTCTGCAGAAACCCAGAAGTGATCAGGGTTCTGTTTTAGGGTTTCTATTGCTGCAGCAAAACACCATGACCCAAAAGCAAGTTGGAGAAGAAAGGGTTTACTTGACTTATACTTCCATAGCATTGTTCATTGCTGAAGGAAGTCAGGACAGGAACTCACACAGGACAAGAACCTGGAGGCTGGAACTGATGCGGAGGCCATGAAGGGGTGCTGCTTACTGGCTTGCTCCTCATAGTTTGCTCTGGTTGCTTTCTTACAGAACCTAGGGCCAACAGCCCAGGGATGGCACTATCCACAGTGGGCTGGGCCTTCCCTCACTGATCTGTAACCTTAAAACTTTCTGTAGGCCACTTTTACATTTGTTTATCTAGACTAACCACTATTGCTGGTTTTGGTTGCTGGGGTGAAACATCATCAACAAAAGCACCTTGGGAGAGGAATGGGTTTGTTCGGCTTGCACGTCCTGATCACACACACTCCATCAATGATGGAAGTCAGGGCAGGAAATCAAGGCAGGAACCTGGAGGCAGGAACTGAAGCACAGACCATGGAGGAACACTGCTTACTGGCTTGCTCTCCATGGCTTGCTCAACCTGCTTTATCATAGCACGCAGCAGCAGCTGCCCGGGGGGTGGCACCCCACACAGCAGGCTGAGCTCTCCTCCCATCAATCGCCAATGATGAAAATGGCCCACAGGATTGCCTAGGGGTCAATCTGATGGAAGCATTTTCTCATAGGAAGTGCCTCTCTTCCCAGATGACACTGGCCTATGCTGATGACAATAAATTAACGTACACAATCATGATCCAGTGTTTCTTTTGTAAGTAAGTACTTCACTAGATGTTAGTTCACTTGATGCTTTTCCTAAAATAGAACACCATGCTTTTTCCTCTCCTCTGGCTCAACAACCTTTGTGACTCTTCTATCTTTGTTTCACTTTTCCTTCTCAGGATACATTTGTATGATGACCATTGCTACCTAAACAATTACAAAGACAACAACCCTTAAGCTAATCAAAGCTCAAGAACTGAAAAAAAAAAAAAAACCAACCCCCGCCCCCCAAACCCAACATGTCAACAAATGCCTAACAGAAATCAGTCTATGGAAAGGAGGAAAGGACAAGTGAGGGGTGGGGATGGGCATAGAGCTCAGTTGCTAGAGTGTTTTCCTAGAACACACAAATCCCTGGGCTTGATCCTTAGCACTGAAAAAAAAAAAAAAGAAATAGAAAAATAGGGAAAGTATTTAACCAAAAAAAAATGGGTGAGAAGTCTCACATGGTGGTAGTGAATTTGGGCAAATATAAGGATACTTCAACAACAGCAACAACCAAACCAAACCAAACCAATCCAAACCAGGGAAAATGGTTTGATATGGAGTCCCTGATTTGGAAAGTATATAAATTGTATCAGGTTCAAGAGCCCACTCCCTTCAGGTCTGGCTTTGATAAGAATTGGCTGCCTTTGATAAAAGTTGGTGAAAACATCTCAATGCGACCAATAGCCGAGTTGCTCATTTTTTGCTGACTCTTATCCAAATAGCATTGACTCACCTGGCAGGCACTGCTCTGTGGTTTCTGCACCACTCCATGGCGCCAATCCTTGTTCCAACTTGGAGATCAACTCAGGTTTGGCTAAACAGTGCCCTGTAAATGGGAAATAATAAAAGATTTGTGCCAAGTCAGGTTTATGGAGAAAAGACAACGGTCCCATTTCAGGATCTTTGCCACAGTGGCTGAACTAGAACTTGTGTTAGAGAGGGTTTGCACCAGAGTCTTCACCCACGGGAATAGCCGCACCCTTACGGGGAATTCAATTGTATGACACATAACCCAATGTGATGATGTAAGAAAACTCGGAGGAAACAGAAGACGTGAAGAAAAACAGAGACACTGGAACTATAACTCAGGATCTTTAAGAGAAACGGAGAAAGTAGAGAGTGACCATGAAAAAGAACCAGCCAGAGGTTTTGGAAGTAAAGGCCTCAATTCATGAAATAATAAAAGAAAGCTGATGGATGAAATCACAGATCTCGCCAGGCAGGAGAACAAATTACAGGGAATTTAAAAATAACCCAGGCAGGTTTTCAAAACTGAAAGAAATACAAAGAATGACAAAGCTATTGATGGACATGCACTGCTGTGGAGAAAGCAAGCATTTCATCATGGTGTTCCCAAAGGAAAAGGGGCATCAACACACAGATCGAATGTAAGGATTTTATGTCATGAGAGGATGTTTATGTCCAGATATAAGATGCTTAAGAACCCCTACCAGACTGGACCAAGAATAATTTTGAGTCATACTAGAGTGTCAAACTGACAAAACTCCATGGCAAAGAATATTCTAAAATATACTGGAGAAAAGTCTATAGTTACTTATAAAACAAAGGCCATTAGAGGAAGATAGTGGTTTGAATGAGAATGGCCCCCATAGGCTCATATATTTGAATACTTGGTTCCCAGTTGGTGGAACTGTTTGGGAAAGATTAGGAGGTGTGGCCTTATTGGAGGAGGTGTGCCACTAGGGGTGGGCTTTGAGGTTTCTAAAGCCCACACAAGGCCCAGTCTCTCTCTCTCTCTCTCTCTCTCTCTCTCTCAGATAAGATGCAGACTCTCAGCTACTGTTCCATCAGGCCTGCTAGTCTGCTGCTATGCTCTCTGCCATTATAATCAGACTTACCCCTGGAAACTATAAATAAGCAAACCCCAAATTAAGGCTTTGTTTTTGTAAGTTGCCTTGATCATGGAGTCTCCTCATAGCAATAGAAAAACAACTAAGACAAGTCTCAACCACTGTAGCTGCAACCTTACAGATCAGCACTGCAGTGATTTTAAAGCTGGCATGGACACAGCAAACCAACTACAGACCAATAGACTTCAATTCTCAGCAAGACAGAAAATCAAGTGGAACAGAATATAAAAAGATAAAAAACAGTGATTCTAATTTTTTGGATTTATTTATCTTGTTTTATGAGTTGTTTGCCTGCATGTATATCTGTGTATCATGTGTATGTCTGATGCCCTTGGAGGTGAGAAGAGGACATTAGATCCCTTGGAACTGGAGTTATGGATGGTTGTGAGCCACTGTGTATGTGCTGGAAATTGAACCTTGGTCCTCTGCAAGAGCAACAAGTGCTTTTTAACCACTTAGCCATTTCTTCCAAACACTAAACTGTGATTCTCTGTAATTTGTTCCAGGGTACAACTTTCATGTTATGAAAACTCACAAGTGTAAACCACCTTACCAACAGAATGAAGAATATAAAGCCACATGAACATCACCATCCATGCATAAAAAGGACTCGAGAAAATTCAACATCCTAGCTTCATGAAACTCCATAATTAGAGACAGAAGGACTATATTTCAATACTATGGGAGTTATATACAACAGACCATAGTCCACAGGTTAATGAATGACGAAAACCAGAAATTATTTCCTCTAAGCTCTCAAACAAGACAAGAATGCACTATTTTTTTAAAAGATTTATTTATTTATTTATTATGGATACAGTGTTCTGTCTGCATGTGTACTTGCAGGCCAGAAGAGGGCGCCAGATCTCATTACAGATGGTTGTGAGTCACCATGTGGTTGCTGGGAATTGAACTCAGGACCTCTGGAAGAACACCCAGTGTTCTTAACTGCTGAGCCATCTCTCCAGCCCCAGGATGCACTATTTCAACCCTTTTCTTCAATATAAGTACAGCAATGTAGACACAACAGTAGAGTAAGGGAAAGAAATAAAAGGAATTAAAACATGAAAGGGCAATACCAAAAATGTCCTTTTTTGTAGGTTACATGATTTTTATATGGAAGACAAACAAACAAACACAATACATAAATAAAAATAACAATAGTTGGATTAGTTGAATCAGTTCCCTGGGAGTACGGAACACAAAGTAAAAACACCCAAATCTGAAGTTAATGCTTATTAATAACGGAATTGCTGAGAAGTAAATTCAGAATTCAGTTCAATCCACAATAGCTATAAAATATTTTTATTATTTATGTTTATTTTATTATTTATGTTTGTGTATTCTGTGTATGTGGGTAATGGTGGAGGCCAGAGGAGGCGCTGGATCCCTGTCCTCAGGGAGAGTTACAGGCAGTTGTGAACCACCTGATGTGGGTGCTGGAAATTGACCTCTGGAAGAACAGCAGATGCTCTTAACTACTGAGCCATCTCTCCAGCCATTATAAATTATTCTTAAAAATTAAAATAATTAAAAAATTCAATAACCAGGATACACATTGAAACTCTAAAACAGAGAAAAAATGTTTAAGAAGACACACTGACAAATTGACACACACAGAGACACACAGACAGACACAAAAAATACCTTATGTTCACGGTTTAAAAGTAAATTGCTAACATTTCCAACTAACCAACATGATTTACAGATAAAATTCCCATTTCAGTACCAATCATATTCTCCAAAAAACTGGAAAAAATACTGCCTTAAACATCTTAAGATCTAAAACTGTGAAAGCAACTTCAAACAAAAAGAACAACCCTAGAGTCATTATAATACATGTCTTCAAAACACACCCCAAAGATACAGTAACTCAAATGGTGTGGACTCAGCATAAAAAGAGACATACACCAGTGGAACAGAGCGGAGAACCCAGATACAGCTCTGTACATATGCAGTGTTATACTTTGATGTTACACTTTGAATCCAAAACATGTTAAAGATCATGGGACATCATTAGCTGTTGGGAGATGAGACCTAATGGAAATGGGGTCATAAGGACAAATTTGAAGGGGATATTGGGCAGCAGTTTCTCCTCCTTTGCTTCCTGGCTGCAATGAGGTGATCAGCTTTGTTCTAACACATGTGCTCTGCCATGACATCACCATAGAATGAATGACAGGGCCAAATGATCATCGACTGAAACCTCTGAAAAACGTAATCCAAAATAATTCTTCTTTCAAGATGCTTGTGTCAAGCATCTTTTTTGTTTTTCTGAGTGACTGAATTCTGACTAACACATTCGGCCAACTGATTTTCAACACAGCTTTCATGTACTTGTACCCAGGAATACTCAGTAATAAATCATACTAACTGAGAAAAGGAATTAAATTCTCATTTCTCACCATAGATGGAAATCACCTGAGAACAATCAAAGAAGGGGATGTAAGGCCTGAAGCTATGAACTCATACTATATATGTGCAATTCTTCAGTACAATGACCTAGGCAAAAAGTCTTTTTGACATAATGCCAAAAAACAAATCAATAAAAGCAAGAATCAGTAACTACTATAAAAAATTCAAAATTAACTGTTCAGAAAAGCAAGCAATCAGAGCTAACATATAAAATAAGAAAATATAGGCCAACAACCTGTCAAGACATTAACTTTTAGAATATATGAATACTTCAGATGCTGTTGTTTTAACTTCAGCATAGTGGCTGTGCCTAAATCTACTGCTATTTCTGCCCACAATTACAACTCCACAGTTACCAGCCTGCTTCCCTAGCAGCAGCCAGGTGGGAATTCTGTTCCTGCAGGCAATGGGCTCTGTCACTGCCTCTAAATGTAGCTATAACTAAATTTCTATCATTCTACTTATAAATAAGACTCAAGATTCAAAGGCTGGAGTGAAAACCTGCTAGCTCAGAGAGGCTGGGTCACAATTAGCTAACCTTCCCTCCTTGCTGGCCTCTCTGAAAGACCTGTGTTTTGGCTTCACCAAGCTAGAAAAAACTGTGCCACTCCAAACTCCACCCTATTACTTCCCCCCCCCTCTCTATCTCTCCTGGATGCCCACTGAGGCTCTATGATTACTTTCTGTCAATTAGTTGTTAACGGAGCTCCTGACCCAAGATTAATTTTATTTAACTAACGTAAATGCAACCTCGGGGCTCACAGTGTGATCAAACAGCCCCGCAACAAGATGCCTATGGGACAATGATGTGAATGAATGCTTCTCCATCGGGACACACAAATAGCTTGAGGAATTCTCAACACCATCAGAGAATGCCTGGGACAACCACACAGGATATCAGCACACTGAAGCTAGAATGCTATCCAAGGAACAAAATCACAAGTGCCGGAAGGTCCTACACACTGATGATGGGCAGGTAAATTAGTCCAGTTACCATGAAACCAGTACAGAAGATCCTCAGAATCTAGAAACACACTGGCACATGGATTGTTTGCACATATCTTCAATGGATGTGTTATTGGAACCTGCATTTATTGTTATTGATTTCATATTTTACTTCTTAAAATGATTTATTTTTATTTTAAAAATTGTATGTACTTGTGTGTGTCTGTTCTGTGTGAGGATACGCACATGTGAGTACAGCTGCCTGTGGAGGACAGAAAGGGGTGTTGAGTTCCTGGAAGCTGGAGCTACAGCCAGCTGTGAGCCACCAGATGAAGGTGCTAGGAACAAACTCAGGTTCTCTGCAAGAGCAGCAAGTACTCTCAACCCCTGATCCATCTCTCCAGCCCTGTTTTTCATTTTGAAATAGTCTAATGTAGCCTAGTTTGGCCTTGAACACATTATATAGATAAAGAATAACCTTGAACTTCTGATCCTCTGCCTCCACCTCCTGAGTGCTAGGATTACAGGAGGGTAATGAACGGTAGTTCATTCCTGGTTTAAAACCTTTGGTCTTGTGTTCATTACAGTACTGTTCACAAAGCAAAAAGATGTGATCAATGTAGGTGTTTATTAACACAGGAATAGTAAGCAAAATGAAATAAAATAAAAAGTGTACTTAGAAGTGGAACATTTTCTATTAAAATAGATGAAAATTCCATCCCAGTGACATGACACAAAGGAGGGTGGTACAGCTACAGTACATCTAGTTCCTCTGTCAACAGTCGCCACCATCTTGAAGTAGAGCAGCTGTGGCCTGCAGGAGACACTAGCCTACTCATAGCAACAGCATGGAGTGAACGATATAGCAGACATCTAGGTCTATGACAGAGGTTCTCAACCTGTGGGTTGTGACCCTTTGGGGGTTGAATGAACCTTCATAGGGATTGCCTAAAGCCATCCTGTATATCAGATATTTACATTACAATTCATAACAGTAGCAAAATTACATTTAATGAAGTAGCAATGAAAAGAAGTTTATGGTTGGGGGTCATTACAACATGAGGAACTGTATTAAAGGGTTGCAGCATTAGGAAGGTTGAGAACCACTGGTCTGATAATAGTAATGGGATGTTAACATCCCCTCTTAAGACAGTCATTAACACCTCACGTGAAATTCCAATAATGGCTCCCTCCTGCCCAACTGCACATGCGCTCAATAAACTAACTTTGGAGTTTTGGCAAAGGGAACTCGACAGATATCTCTGTCAGCTTCCTCTTATTTGGGGTGGGCAGAGTTTCTTTTATGCCTCTCCAGGAAAACCACAATACATAAGTGAAATATATCGGGTAAAAAGCAAAAAACAAAACCAAAAGCTAAGAAAGAAATAAGGAAAGAAAGAGAAAACCAAAAGGACAGTGCTGCATGTTCTCATTGAACGCTGAAGTTGAACTCAAAGAAGTAAAGAATAGAGCAATGGTTACAGCATGTGGGAAAGGAAGAGGGGAGGGGGATGGTTAGTGCATCCTGGGGTATGGTGAAGGGAGGAATAATTTCTAATGCTGTATAGTCTGAGTACTACACGGCAGTTGAAAATGTATACTACCGATGAGTATGAACAGATATTATTAACTTATCAACAAAGAAGAAAGCAATTACTGCTGAGAGTTGCAGAGGAGTCAGACTCACCCAACCACAGCAGGCTCTTGTAGTTCTCCAGCATCACGTCTCTGTAGAGGGTCCTCTGAGCAGCATCCAGCTCCTGCCACTCCTGCCAGGTGAAGTCCACAGCCACGTCCTCAAATGACACCAACCGCTGCAATGACACACTTCTGGTCACCCCAAGTCCTTAGCCTTGCGAACACAAAATCAGAGTTCGTGTATTTGTATTTCTCTCTCTCATACACACACACACACACACACACACACACACACACACACACACACACACCACACCACACACCACACTACTGTCTTGTTAGTGTTTAATAGAAGGTACAACTTGATTTATATTCTGTTTTATGTGATAAAGAAAACTGAACACAAACATCCTACCTTGGGTCAATTCGTGGATTAAAAAAATTAGTTTCCTAGGAATCACAATACAAACAAAATCCACGGATGAAAAGTTTTATTACTTTTTTTAATAGAATTAAAGTAATGGAGGTACTAGAGGGATGGCTCAGCTGTTGAGAGCGCTGGCTGTTCTTCCAGAGGATCCAGGCTCAATTCACAGCACCTGCATGGCAGCTCACAACCATCTGTAACTCCAGTTCTGGGGGAGCTGACACCCTCTTCTGACCTCTGTGGGCACCAGGCATGTACATGGGACACATAAATACACATAGGTAAAACACTAACTGTGCTGGATAGTTCTATGTCAACTTGACACAAAAAGTGTCATCTGAGAGGAGGAAACCTCAAGAAAATGGATTTCTGTGAGTTCGAGGCTAGCCTGGTCTTCCAGGACAGCCAAGGTTACACAGAGAAACCCTGTCTTAAAAAACCAAAAACACCAAAACAAAACAAAACAACAAAAACTGGGTGGTGGTGGTGGTGGTGGTGCACGCCTTTAATCGCAGCAGAGATAGATAGATCTCTGTGAGTTCAAGGCTAGCCTGGTCTATGGAGTGAGTTCCAGGTCAGCCAGGGCTACACAGAGAAACCCTATCTCAACTGTCTCAAATAACCAAAAAAAAAAAAAAAAAAAAAAAAAAAAAAAA
>CABHPR010134802.1:22215-35479 GCA_902168415.1 Peromyscus melanophrys
CTCTCTCTCTCTCTCTCTCTCTCTCTCTCTCTCTCACTCACACACATACACACACACACACACACACACACACACACACACAGACACACACACACAGACACACAGACACACAGACAGTAACAGTCGCTATAAATGTAACCATAAAAATTAAATTAAACATGAAAAGAAGGAACAATGAAAAGGCAGATGTTGGGGCTGGTAGTACAGGACTATGGTACAGTGTATGCCCAGAAGGTACAATGTCGTGCATCCTTACTCCATCCATAAACTATCTGAATGAACATGTAGATTTGTTTCAAGTCTCTCTCTAAGGCATAAATGAGTTGACAGACTTCTGTGTACTAAGAATTTGTGGGGATACTCCCCATCAAATGAGTAGGGAAAGTAGAGGTGCACCTGGGCATGTCACCTTTGGCAACATACCATGTCATTGAGAAATGATCCTAACAAATAATGCCAGTGGAAGATTTGGAAATCTTGCTTGCATATGGTACCCTATCTCTATAGTCTTATATGGGTGGATATTAATTCATCTCACACTGGGAGGGCACAGATCTAGGCAAGCACGAATCTACCTAGAGCATAGAATGAACTCATGGGTTTGTATAGGTTTATATGTACTCCCCTTGACTTCAGCCCCTGGGATCAGGGCAGAGGAGACCCAGTTTATCCCTGGAAGGGATATATCATCACAGCCTGCTAATTGATGAGCTGATAGATAAACTTTTATACAACCTGCCCCAGAGAGTTAATCCAGAAAAGATCAGTAGGCCTCTGGCAGCTTACCTGGGAACTCTGCACATCCTGAGACACCCCACCCACCCCCCACTGCCCACCACATTGACATCTCCCAGGTCCTCTGGTTCCTCCAATGTGGAATTTGTTATGCGCTGAGTGTCTCAACTTTAACACACTGTATTTGAGGGAATATATGCCAAATCTTCAAGATCTGGGAACAAAGGCATCTGGACATGTGCAAATAACACTGGATCCCAGGAAAACAAATGTCCTAAGTGGCATACAGTACTTCTATAGCCTCAAATCTCTAGCATGAATACAGGAATTGATGAGAAGGTGCAGATCTCCATTTATTCCCAGAGGTACATATAAGTACCTTTTCCAGTGCCTACTTCACAGCCTGGCTCTAATAAACTTCCATTGTGAAGTACCCACATCCCAGAACACACTGTGGAATGCCTGCAGCCCGAGCACAGTGGTCAATGCTAAGATCAAAACACTGTCAGTCAAAAATAGCCTTTGAGAGGACACTGGTGCACCGAGGAGGAAACCCTAGTGCTCTGCTGGAATTTCACATCAATGCAGTGGGGCTGGAGAGATGGCTCAGCAGGTAAGAGCACTGGCTGCTCTTTCAGAGGACCTGTGTTTGGTTCCCAGCACGCACATGGTGGCTCACAATCATCTGCAGGGGATATAGCACTTCTAAGGACAGACTGTCACTGTCATGTTTGGAGACAGAACATAACTGGAAGAGGTCACTCTAAGGAAAAGGTACTATGGCCATCCAAGATCCAGAGAGGTCTGGCATCTTGAGGCTTAGTCATGGATAAAGATCCTATAACGAGTTTTTTTTTTTTTTGAGTTTTTAATAGACATTTTATTTTCAAAACTATTAAACAAAGTTTATTGATAACACAATAAACATACTTCAGTCAGCTTTTTCAAGCCCAAAGAATGAGACCTGAATTACAATTTATATTTTGCTTCACATACTCCAAACTCCATCCATGTCAATGTGGAATTTTAATCCTGATTGATACTGTTGGTTTCTTGTGAAGATAAATTCTGAACAGCAACAAAATCCTTAATTTTTGCTATCCAGCCACTTTTCTTGATCGCCCTCTCTAACGCCATATATTCCAGACTGTTCAATGGATTTGTAATAAACTTCCAAAACGAAGGGAAATGTCTTGCTCATTGTTTGCCTGAAATCTTGGCTGGAGTTCATCTTTCTAAACAAAACATAAGCTCCAAAAACACCCACAAGTTCAGCTGCTAAAACGCCTTTGAAGATCTTCCTCATCAGCGGCTCCATGGTTCGAGTCATCCTGAGGCCTGCGCACCGACGGCGCACGCGCACGGCCGCCGCGCCCCGCCCCCACTATAACGAGTTTTAGACTTTTTTTTTTTGGTTTTTCGAGACAGGGTTTCTCTGTGTAGCTTTGTGCCTTTCCTGGAACTCACTTGGTAGCCCAGGCTGGCCTCGAACTCACAGAGATTCGCCTGCCTCTGCCTCCCGAGTGCTGGGATTAAAGGCGTGCGCCACCACCGCCCAGCTAGTTTTAGACTTTTAATGACCTACCCTTCTTGTCCTTAGATCTCTCTCTATTAGAATACTCCATCAATCTCACTGAAATCTCCAACTGGCTACATACTTAACCAGCAAAAACAACTTGACCTGGATAAGCTAAAGAGAAAGCACCTTTATTTATTTTCCTATAATATGGTCTGTTTACAATATAGATTAGAGACACTACAGCAGTGGCTGTTTCGTGGCAGCCTTAAACACACTGTAGTACAATTAGGCTTACTTTATGAGAGAAGTCAGATGGTCAGAGATGTCTTACATACAGGCAGGCCTTCATGGTCTCTTACTAAGGACCTTTGGTTTACAAAGGAGTCAAAGGAGCCTGGAAGGGACTCCACTACAGACCCTGACATTGTGACTAATCCACTCCTGAGAGGTCCATGTGTATCAGGGATAGTTACAGCCTCCTCCCCTTACCCTCCTTCCTCTTATGCTCTACCAACACAAAGGCAAAGAATGTCATCACACAGCATCTGAGGGCCATAACAGAGATTCTCTGCTTTGTGATAACCTGCCTACAGGATGTTTCTACCATATATTTTAAAGCGTCTTTTTATATAGAAAAAGCTACATAAAACTGTTACTATAGGGGAATGTGGAGTTTGGAGTAACCTAAACATGTGTTCACAGGACATGCATGCATACCTCAGAGGATGGCTCCAACCCATTAGTGAATGAAACCAGAACAATAAGTTCTTATCTGCAGGTATTTTAAGGCAGAGCTTTCTGTGGGAGAATCTAGCCCACCATTGGATATTTGCATTTAACTTTGCACATAAGGTCATATCAGCTCACGAATTATATATGTATAATATCTGATGCAAATAAAATAAAATTTAAGGCAGACATGTAACTTTATTGATTTATAATTTTTTTAAAAAAGATGTTTCCCCTCAGCACTTAGGGGTTAGATGAAGGTGGATCTCTGAGTTGAGGCTCACCTGGTCTGCATAAAAGCAATGTTCCAGGATTACACAGAGAGACCTCATCTCAAAACAACAGAAACATTAAAAAAATTTATATTACGTATATGGGTGTTCGTCTGTATTTATGTGTGCCACATATAAGCCTGTTGCTGGAATTACAGATGGTCGTGAGCCACCATGTGGGTGCTGGGAACTAAATCCAGGTCCTTTTCAAGAGCAGCAAGTGTTCTTAAACTGAGTTATTTCTCCAGCCCACTTTATAAAAGTTTTAAAGGTAGGCTGTCAGAACATGGTCCAGGGATGGAGCTGTGTGAAGAGAATTCTGAGTGCTCATGAGAATACTCCAAGAAAACAGAACAAGAGTCTTGTGACTTAAGTTTCTTCAAAACATGGGATTGTTCAGGGAATGTGTTGTCATGCCTTCCCAGGTGTAGCAGATAGGAGTGGGCTTGCTTCAGAGTACCCATTGCCGCTTACTATTGTTATTCAGAATGTTTACAGCTTGAATCATGTGCTCTTTACTCATATGACCTTTTTTCCTGTTTATTTTTGTTTGTTTATTTATTTATTTATTTATTCATCTTACATACCAACCACAGATCCCTCTCTCATCCCTCCTCCTGCTCTCCCCTCACCTTCCCCACCTACCCCTTATCCCTTCCTCAACAGGGTAAGTTCTCCCATGGGGGGACAGCTAAGCCTGGTATGTTCAGTTGAGGGAGGGCCAAGCCCCTCCCTGCTTTATCAGGGGTGAGCAAGGTGTCCAGCCATTGGTAATGGGATCCAGAAAGCCGGCTCATGCACCAGGGGTAGATCCTGGTCACACTGCCAGGAGCCCCTCAAACAGACCCAGCTACAAAACTGTCTGCCATATGCACAGGGTCTAGTCCAGCATATGACCTTTCTTAATTCTCAAAGTATATATTGTCTGATATTCTAAATAAAGTTGGCTATTGCATGAGACTTCAGTCTGCCTCACTCATCGGCTCCATTCTCCCGGGTCCCACCACCTCTGGAGTGATGACAGTGGGTCAAGGAGATGGTTCAATGAATAAAGGCACCTGCTACTAAGTCTCACTACTGTAGTTCCAACCCCAGAACCCACAAAATGAAAGGTGAGAATTGACCACCGAAAGTTATCTGACTTCCACATGTATACTGTTGGATGTTTGTGTGTGCTTATGCACAACCACTGTGGTGGTTTGAATAAGTATGGCCCCCATAGGCTTATATTTGAATTCTTCATCATCAGAGAGTGACACTACTTGAGAAGGATTAGGAGCTGTGGCCTTGTTGGAATAGGTGTGGCCTTGTTGGAGGAAGTGTGCCACTAGGGTTGGGCATTGAGGTTTCAAAAGTCCAAGCCAGGCCCAGTGGCTCACTCTTCCTGCTGTCTGTGGGTCTGGTAGAACTCTCAACTATTCTCCAGCACCATGCCTGCCTGCATGCTGCCATGCTTCCCAACATGATGATAATGGACTAAACCTCTGAAACTGTAAGCAAGTCTCAATTAAATGCTTGCTTTTATGAGTTGCCTTGGTCATGGTGTCTCTTCACATCAATAAAACAGTGACTAAAACAACCACTAAGTCAGCAAATAAAAAAATTAAAGTGACTTTAATTAAAAATGTTGACGTACATTTATTGTGCATGGTGATGGTTTCACAGACATCTTAAATGTAAGCATATCGTATAATTTGATCATATGCACCCTGCCATCTCATTTCTCCCTCCTCCACTCTTCTGCTTTGTTTCTGCAGTCTTGCTGCTACTCTCACATCATATATGTACATATAGGATTCTAAATTTAGGATCCATAGTGAGAAAATACAGTATTTGTCTGAGTCTAACTTATTTCACTTATGATGACACACAGTTCCATCCATTTCCCCCAAAGAAATGACTTAATTTTGTCCTTTGTATTTGAAAAAATGCACATTCTTTTTCATCCAGTCACCTGTTTGAAATCTAGGCTAATTCTGTAAGTTGTCTAGGTTGAATAACACTGCACTAAACAGACACATAAGTATCTCTGGACATATATCCAGTGGTGGTATGTCTGGGTGACAGGACTAAAAGTATTTTGAAGACTCTCCACACTGATTTCCACTGGCTGGACGAATTTGCATTCCCACAAATAGTGTATAATGTCCCCGCCCTGCACTTTCATCTTCACCAACATTTATCTGTTTTCTCAATGGCAGTCTAACTGGGGTGAGATGGAGTCTCACAGCACTTCCCCAATGGCTTGAGGATGTTCAATATTCTCTATATATTTACTGACCATTTGTATTTCTTCTCTTGAGATTTTTTTTTTTTTGAGACAGGGTCTCTTTTCATAACTCTGGCTGTCCTAGAACTCATTATGTAGACCAGGCTGACCTCAAACTCACAGGGATCCATCTGCTTCTGCCTCCCAAGTGCTGGGATTAAAGACCTGTGACACTGAGAACTGTCTATTTCATTTGCCTATTTATTAATTGTTTAGCATTTGTGTATCTGGCTGTTCTTTTTGTTGTAGCTGCTGTTTTTCTGAGTCTCATTCAGGCATGTTGGCTTTGTACTTACTATGTAGCAGAGGAGGAGGACTTTGAACTACGTGTGTGTGTGTGTGTGTGTGTGTGTGTGTGTGTGTGTGTGTGTGTTTAGGGCAGGGATGCATGCATATGGCATGGTCCATGTATGGAGATCAGAGAACAACTCTGTGGAATTGATTCTTCCTTCTACCTTTATGTGGATTCTGAAGGTTAAACTCAGGTCATCAGTCTTTTGTACAAGTGCCTTTACCGTTGGGCCAGCTCACTGGCTCTGTGTTCTTTGTATGTTCTAGACATTAGTCCCATCAGATGTATAGCTAAAAAAGGCTTATTTCATTTGTAGGCTGTATCTTACCCCACAACTGTTTCTTTTGTTGTGCAGTTCTTAATTTAATTCAGTCCTTTGGACAATTATTAAGTTTTTATTTTCTGAGCAACCAGAGACATGTTCAGAATGTCTGTAACTATATCTTCAAGTGTTTTCTCATTTCATGTTTTACATTAAGGTGCTGTATTCATTCTTAACTGGTTCTTTTTGGGGGGTACAGGGTGATATTATAGACCTACTTTCATTCTGCTATATACATGTGGGTAGTTTGCCTGTACCATCTGTTAAAGAGGGTTGTATTTGCTCCAGTGTATTTTTAAAAAAGTCTTTATCAAAGGTTAGATGCCTATAGCCATGTGGGTTTATTTCTGGGCCCTCTATTCTATCCCATTGATCTACATGTCTGTTTTAAGTTAGCACCTTGCTGCACAGTTTTTCACATCTCTCTCTGTTCCACTTGTTGACCATTCTCCCTGTATATATGGATAACAGCAGCGAGCAGTAACCATGGCACAACCTGAATATTATACTGTGTTGAAACTTACCCCACAAAACAAATTAATCCACCATTTAAAAATTTTAAATTACATTTATTTATGCAGTTATATGCAAGGAGGAAGGTTGCGAATGTACCATGTAAGAAGAGAAGTGGAGGGAGCTGGTCCCTTCTTCCACCATGTGAGTCCCAGGGATCAAATTCAGCTCATCAGACTTTGTAGCATGCATCTTTACCTGCTGAGCCATCTTACTAGACTGGCCCATTACATTTGAATCAAGATTCATGCAAGTTCTCATCACATGGACAGAATGAGGCTAGATACTTAGTGAGACTGTAACATGAATGATCTCCGGCCCAGTTCTTGGCAAAATCCTTATTCCCCTCTGAAACCTCATGAGCCAGGTCTCCACAGTCTTACCTTTTTCTCAGCAAATGCTCCACTAAACTCTGCTTACGGGATTCTAAAACTTTCCTAGTCTGTAAGCCTTCTTCAACGTCTCTATCACAACCAGTTCAGAGGATGTAATAGCCATATACTCAGATTTGTGCAAACAGTGCTCCCATTCCTGTTACCAATTTTCTGTATTGGTTACTTTTTTCATTACTATGATAAAATATCTGGCAAATCAACTTGAGGAAGTTTCTTTTGCCTCACAGTTTGAGTGTACAGACCATATTACAGGGAAAGCATGGGAGTAGGAGTATGAGGCAGCTGGTCACAATATATCCAAGTCAGGAAGCCCAGTGAAATAGACACCGGTCTGCTAATTTTCCCCTTTTTTATTCAGTCTGGTACCTCAGCCTATAAAATAGTGCTGCTCACCTTCAGGGTGGATCTTCCAATCTCAGTTAAACCTCTCTCTCAGTTAAAGACCCTCCTACACATACCCAGAAGTTTGTCTTCTACATCCCATCAAGTTAGCAAGCAAGACTAACCATTATAATCACACACAGATCTCTAATGGTTTAAGAGAATCTACAGTTGGAAATAATTTTTTAGCTTGAATTTAATTAATGTAGATGAGGTTGTAACATTTGCTTTTGCACAATCCATTCCTTATGACTCCATATTAAAATTCACCAGTGGTCTAGCTTGCATGAGGATACAAAGAAAAGAAAGGTGTTAGGTTTTGTAGCTATTGTACTGGTGGATGCAATAAGGGCTACAATGTCATGCTTGGAACATATTTTTATGATACTTTACCCTGCCAATCAAGAGTATTGCCATGCGTTAACAGCATTTTAGTCAACAACCCACACAATATTATGGTAGCTCTTATAATGCTAACACAAAAAGTTCCTATCATTCAGTGATGTCATGACAATTATGCAATAGTACAAAGTGTGGAATTCTCTGCACACGCTTGAATCCTCATGTTCAGAAGGAGATGTAGGAAGACACTGGGGTCAACTTCAGGTTCTGTTTACATGGAAATGTGGCTGGCAGGAGCTACTTACAATCCACAAAAGGAAGGTGAATCTGCCTGTAGACTGACCTTCTTCCCTGCATTCTACAGGAATGGGAATAATTGAGCTGTCCAATCAGGTGCTTTGCTGAAAAGAAAAGGGGTGGGGGTAAAAGGGGCTACTGGGTTAAAGTACATGAATATGTGTGAATTGTGGTATAGTTTGTGATAGACACATGCTATGAGCCTTACAAACTTCAATGGCTATGCAATATCATCTTCTGCACTATAACTTATATGGCAGTCATAGGGAAGATATCAGGGCAACTGAAGGCAGGACATGGTGAATTTGGGCCAGGAAGTCCAGAAGTGTAGATGTATAAGCTATTGAAACCCACATAACTAGCACTTACCACCCTGGGCCTCCACTTGTCTAGAGCCCAATTTCATAGCTGTCCATTCATCCACTGGCTCCTGTCTATTTGTGGTAAGGTTCTGGGACCGAGGCTCTCGTCTCAATGGTGTCTTGGGACCTGGGGCCCTCTTCAGATGAATGTCCACATGCCCACAGCTTCCCAAACTCTTGAGAGACAAAGGTAGCAGGGACAATCAGGTAATGTGTGGGCTTTGTGCACAGGAGTGTCCACAAAATAGTTCTTATTCAAAGGGAATAAAGTGCACTTTATTCCAAGTCAAATATTAGTGGCTGTAGCCTAGCAACATGGATTTAGGTGGAAGTGGTTACATGAACCTTTTTTTTTGGTTTTTCGAGACAGGATTTCTCTGTGTAGCTTTGCGCCTTTCCTGGAACTTGCTTTGTAGACCAGGCTAGCCTTGAACTCACAGAGATCCGCCTGCCTCTCCCTCCCAAGTGCTGGGATTAAAGGCGTGCGCCACCACAGCCTGGCTACATGAACCTTTATAGTCACAAAACAAAGTCATAAATCAAGGCATTACTCAATAGAGTGGTACAGCTATCAGGTTGTAAGTGGCTGTATTAGTTACTTGTCTGCTGCTATGATAAAATACCATGAGGAAGAGTTTATTTTGGCTTATGTTTTAAGAGAAGTAAGAGTCCATCATGACAGGGAAGGCATGGCATGGTGGCAGGAGCAAGAAAGTGGTTGATCACATTTTTATCCATGCACAGGAAGCAGAGAGGGAGAGTAGGAAGTGGGGCAAGGCTTTAAGTCCTCAAGGCCTGCCCAGTGATGTACTTCCTCTAGCAATGCTGTACCTCCTAGAGGTTCCATAACATCCCCAAACAGTACCACCAACTGTGGAACAAATGTTCAAACACATGAGCCTGTGGGGGGCATTCCTCATTACTTGTTACAAAAGGCATCCATTTTTTGACATAGGAGGTAGTAATTACATGTCCCTTATATGATACTTCACTGAGCTATATAATTTTGATGTTTGTCACATTTTTCTTTTGTTCAAGGAAATGTTTATTACACAAAATATGATGGAAGAAAACATAAAGGAAGGACTGTATAAGGACACTATAAAACACAATGGGATCATGGGTATGTTAATTCACTGGCTGTGGTATAGGAGCTATGAATGTAAGCATGCTAGTAAATAAAAATATATGCAATTCATGTCAATTATAAGCCAATAAACTTCAAGAAGATGTGTCAAATCCTGGTGTTAAAAATGAGGTGCATAGTATTCATTAGACAAAATCAATATTAGGTAAAACAACAAAGAGACTAAGAATTCATTACCTAATCTATGATCTCAATAACTGAGAAAATAAATATTTTGTTTAAAAAAAAAAGATGCAGCTGACAATAATGGCTTAACTAGTAGAGATAAAAGGCTTGACACCAGGGCTGACGACCTCAGGTTGGTTCCCAAGACCTACATAGTGGAAGGAGAGAACTGACTCCTGAATGCTGTCCTCGGGTCTCCATATAGTCTCTGTCTCAGGCTCACTCACTCACTCACACACACAAAATAAGTAAGTAAATGCAATTTTCAAAAAAGGTTGCAGGGAGACTAAAAAAAATTCCAAAATAAAGAAAAAAGAGGTATTGAAAAGGAACATATCACAAAGAATATCAGCAATTCCAGGTAACTTCAACAGGAAAAATTACATGTTCATTTGTGTTATATATTTGAACTCATATCTCACATCATAGTGGAGACACCCTATGAGATGTGTTCTTAGTGATTCTGACATTCTGCAAACATTACCAAGTAAACTTACACAAACCTCGGTTACGTGTTACAGCTGCTATCATGCATGAATCTACTGTGAACATAACATCTTGATGTGTCACATGTCTATGGATTATAAAGCTATATAGCATGAACTTGGCAATGAGAAGAATAAATACAACTGTGGGAATGAAGACAGAGTCCTTAAAAATATCCTTGCCTTTTAGATTCATAGATGACAGAGACTGGACTGCACAGCAATAGGAAAATACTCTCTTTCCAATGAAAACTACAGGAACACTGGGGCAACTGTATGGCTACAGATGTTTGCATGCTCTTTCCTCATACCACGGAAGAAGTCATTTTATAACTATTTAGTTTATAAATCTAAAAGCATACTAAGACATTCAGAAGGTGTTATGGGAGATAGAGTGATTGCTCTTCAAATATACACAAAGCTATATTTAAAAATTCATAGTTTAAACTACACTGAAATAATTGTATTCATCAAATAAAACAAAGGGTTAAAAAATGAAGTGGCACAGTGGGAGAAACCAATTGCCTCACACACATCTAATCACTTATTAATAAGGAAGGCAAAGATAGAGACCTAGGAAGAAAAGTAGGCAAGGGATTTGAAAAACTGTTTTATATAGGAAGTATGTACATGTTCAATAATCATAAAAATGCAGAGCACATTTAGAAATGAGAAAAAACATAAAACAAAATAACAAGATAGACGAATAGTACTGATGAACACAAGGAACAACTGTACATAAACTCACAATGAAGTGTAAGTTGTTATTCCTTTGGAGAAAGCAGCTATGAAAGAGACAAAATATTTTCTGTTACAGGTATAAATGTGTGTCATGATAACACTGGAGACACAGAAATAATAACACAAAAGCTGAAATCCTGGGAGGAGGAGACACAATCAGGAAGTGACAAATAATTATGTGGCCTAGGTGACAATCATACTCAAGGTCTTTTATGTGTAGTTAACAAGGAAGCACAGACTAAGTTCTGCACAGATATTATACGCCTGTCATATTTCACTTGGACATAAAATTCATAAAGGAAATAGGTAGAACTTATGAGAAAATAAAAATTCAGAGAGGCACATATAAATGACCAAGTTACATATACTGTTTGTGTTGAAAAATTTATAAACATAACCTTTTCTCCTAAATTAATTAATAATTTTATCCTATCAGAATTTCAACATGGTTTATTTTTAATAGAAGGAAAAGAATCACAAAACCCTGGAACTTTTCTGGAAGGTTCAGTATATACATATAAAAATATATGTTTGTGTACATGTGTGTATCCACAGTATATACGAAATTAACCTAGAATAAGAGCAGTAATTATGGGCTATTATTATTTTTTTGTATTTTTTTATTTCATCTCTGTATTCTTTTTTTTCCTTTATTTTATTTTTCATACCAATTACAGTTTCCCCTCCCTCCTCTCTTCATGTTCCCTCCCCAACCTCCCTTCTATCTCCATTCAGATGGGATAAGGTCTTCCTTGGGAATCCACAAAGCATGGCATATCAAGTTGCTGCAGGACCAAGCTCCTCCTCCCTGCATCAAGGCTGGACAAGGCATCCCACCATAGGGAATAGGTTCCAAAGAGCCAGCTCATGCAGCAGGGACAGGGCCCCACAAAAGACCAAGCTACACAACTGTCACCCAGATGCAGGGGGCCTAGACTGGTCAATTATGGGCTATTATTACATAATACTAACACACATTATGTAACTCAAACACTATAACAACAAACTCCAAGGTAACCCAATATAAGTAAGATCCACTGATAGATTTATATGGATATGAGGTCTGTATTAAGAGCAACATAAAAGCACATATCAATCCAGCCATATTAAAAAAAAAAAACACTGTTAGCTAGTAGGAAAAAAATAACAAAAGAGTAAAAACTCTGGCATCCAGAATGGGTGCTCAGCACTTTCTAAGCTCCCCACCCTCACCCCAGCTCATCCCATCTACAAGGTCCACCTCCTGGGATGAATTTTAATACATACCAAGTGTCTTGGTTTTAATGTATTCCGCTTCAAGGAATTAATTCTAAGACTCAGAACTCTCAAAGAAGTGGGGACTGGGCCTGTGCAAATGGCCATGAATCACAGGAAAAACTGACCTTTTTAGATGGACACACAAGCACATCGTTGGCCCTCAACTCTTACCATTAATGAAGAGTTAAAAGTCACAGAGCCCTGTCACCCCAGAAGAGGTTGTGAACGCTCTTCCAGTGGTGACTCCCCGAATCCCAACAGGGACTGGCTACTCCAAACAGCAGTACAGAGTAAATAGTATCAAAACCATGCCAGACAACAAGTGTACGAAAAGCCATGGACATGGCAAAAGAGGAATCCTAGCACACTGCTAATGAGAATATAAATTATTCTGTGTTCCATTTCAAAGAACTAAGCAGAACTATGATATAATCCAAACATATAATATTGGTTATGTATTCAAAGGAATAACAAATTGCCAAAGAAATGGCATCATTCCCACGATTGCTGTAGCATTAGTCACACTCACAGACCAGACATGGAAACAACTGAAGTTCCTTTTAGATGACAGTATACCAGGACATTCCTTCCAGTAGCAGGACATCCAGGTGCTCCCCTGAGAGGCTGCACCCCCACACCTCAGAAAGCCTCCTAGAGGAGGAGAGGACCCAGTACCCTAGAATAAGAGCAGTAAGATTGGCTATCATTACATGGCACTAACATGCAGCTTATAACTCGATTACTGTGATTAACAAAGTCCAAGGGTCCTATAAATATAAATATCATCCATCGATGGATATACATGGATGAAAGGATTGGACTGTTAAGAGCAATAGAAAGACATATCAACATAACCATATGAAAAATAGCATTACCATTAATAGAAAACACACACACACACACACACACACACACACACACACACACACACACACACCCAGCAGCAAATAAAACAGTGGACCTCTTGGCAGCTTAATGGGACCTTGGCACTTCCTACACCCTCTCCCACAGCTCGCCCCACATTTCAGGTCTACTCAGTGT
>CABHPR010134803.1:6835-34001 GCA_902168415.1 Peromyscus melanophrys
GGACATAGTCACAGAGAATCAGAGGACACTGCGGACATAGTCACAGAGAATCAGAGGACACTGCGGACATAGTCACAGAGAATCAGAGGACACTGCGGACATAGTCACAGAGAATCAGAGGACACTGCAGACATAGTCATACTTGGAAATCCCACAACTTTTGGAGAAAACCGGCCAACTTATAAAAACCTCAAACTACTGAGACTCGAAGGAGATGAAACAGGATAATCTTACATCCATTGAAGAATTGAACTTGTCATTGAAATAATCTGGAAGAAGACACAGATCGTTTCAACTGGAGAATTCCAGGAAACATTTACAGAATTATTATTAACTTCTTGCAATTTCATCCAGGAAACTGAAAAGAAAGAAATACTTCTCTGCTCACTTTAGGAGGCCAGTGTTACTGTGATACCAAAACCACAAAGAATACAGAAAAGAACACTAGAAACCAACATTTCTCCTAAACTTAGATGCAGAAATTCTCAACAAAGTTCTAGCATGTCAAGTAAAAATGCATTTAAAAAATACACAATAATAATAATAGCTACTCTCTATCCTAGCTATACATGAATCAATCAATATTTCATATCAACAGACTAAAGAAGACAATTCACATGGCATCATCATCAATTGATGCAGAAAGTAAATTTTATAAGATCCAACATTCATTCATAACAAAGTCTGGATCTCCTTCCTGGATGTGAAGTGTACATAAAGGGAAATAAATCCATAAGTGTTGAGAATGAGCGTATGTTCCATCAGATAAAAGAGAAGTTGACAAATGAAGACAGAAAGGGATGGACGAACCAAGTCGGAGTACTTCAGTCCAGAACATGTCCTGGATCCTCCTCTAAGACTGATGGGTCTGGAAAAGCAGCCTCAGGCATCCTGAGCCTCTGAGCTCATCTCCATTTTTGCAATAGCCGCTCCACCACTTCAACAAGGGGAAGCATTTCTCACCTTCTTACCACAGGATTCATTACCCGGCATGCCCACCCGAGCAATCTTTAACATGAATCAGTGCCCCCAGGCCCTCTGTACATTCACATGTACTGGAGTCACCTGGAAAGAGGGACCCGCACCTCAGTGATTGCCTCCATTGGATTGGCTCTTAAACCGATAATTGATGTGGGAGGTCCCAGCCACCCCTGGGCAGGAGGTCCTGATTTGTGTAAGAGAGCAAGCTGAGAAAGCCATGAGGATCGAGCCAGTAAGCTGCGCTCCTCAGTGGTCTCTGCTTCAGTTCCTGCCTCCAAGTCCTTGCCCTGGCACTCAGTGGTGTGCTAGAACTTGCAAGCCAAATAAATCCCGTTTCCCCAAGTCGCCTTGGTTCAGTGTTTTATTGCAGCAACAGAGAAGGAAAACGGGGCATCATTTTATTAAGACACTCTCCAATGAGTTTGCTCTGAGTTCCAAAAGTTATTATTAAACAAAAGGGGCTTGGATGCGTATTTTTCCCCCAGTGAAACCTTCGGATGCCTACACAGCTCGTGCTGGCAGCTTCATTACAGATCTTGAGGCAGACCCATCCAGCAAAACCAGGCTCACATTCCACAGAAACCATAAAATAATGCACATCTCTTGTAAGTGGTTATGCCTTGGCAAAATGTTACACAGCAATACATTAGTACAGGGGGATCTGAATTCCATTTCCAGCTGGGGCGGTCATGGAACAGACCTGCAGGCTTTCATCATGAAACCATTAATGTTTTTATTATTTTCCTTTTTTTCCGTGTGTGTGTGTGTGTGTGTGTGTGTGTGTGTGTGTGTGTGTGTGTGTGTGTACATTCACACATGAACCTGCCAGGGATGGATCTAAGCTGTGCCCACCTTGTCCATATCAACTTCTCATTCATTATTCGATACGCCACCCTTCTTCGGAACTCCACCTACTTCTGAATGTTTTCCAGCTGCATCAGCTGAATGTGATAAAGCAGCGAGAGATGCTGTGCCTTTCCGTCTAATGATAGAAAAAAGGAGAACACTCCATCTGGATAGAAATTGATAATTAGCCATATCCAATTCCTGGATATCTGGCTTTTAAATGAAACCGAGCACAGTAATGTTTATTTCCCTTGGCTTTTACTGAAAGTGCTATTTAATCCTTCTGGCCTTTAAAGAGACAACACCAGTGCAGTTCCATTATTAAGTTTCTAAAAATGTGTCTCATTTTATATTAGCAGTGTAATGTATTTATTGAAAACAAAAATCAGAAGCTCAGAAAAATCACCAGGAAAAAAAAAGTCTCATCATCTATGATGATTGTTAACATTTTGATGAATATTTTCCAGATTTACTTCTAACCTAAGTGACGGCTCAGAATAACAATTTCCTTTTTTTCTTTTTTGAGACAGGGTTTCTCTATGTGGCCCTGGCTGCCCTGGAACTCGATCTATAGACCAGGCTGGCCTCGAACTCACAGAGATCTGCCTGGCTCTGTCTTCCAAGTGCTGGGATTAAAGGCATGCACCACCGCCGCCCGGCTGAATCTAGACTATTTTAATGAATGAAATTTAACGAAGAAAATGAAACTATTGATTCCACTGGAACCCATAACCATGTCCCTACATAGCTCATGGTTTGACTAATGACACTGATACTTCAACTCTAACAGGAGTCTGAGTCATTCAGGAGGATAGCCATAAGACTAAAACAACCCCAGCCGCAGCCTGGGATTCTTGAGGTCCAAGGGAAACAACCACACACCCTCTCTCCCTTCACCCTGCCACCGCTGCCCTAGACTTTGGGATGAGGAAGGGATCCTTATAGTTGCATCAGGATCTTCAGGAGGCTGGAGGTAGCTTGAAGTGGAGAGCTGGTTGTGAAATTTTAGAGGTTTTATGAGCTGGCTATTAAAGACAGCCATTATTAAAGATTAAATGATATAATATTATAATTCAATAATTATATTGAAAACAAAGCTAGTGATTACTGGAGCCCATCACTTTTAGGTCAGCCAACTGAGTTTTCTATTCCCACACTCCTGCTGCTCTTCCAGCTACTGTATCTGTGTGGTGGAGGGCTGCATGATGTGCCAGGGTACATCTTCCCATAACTATGCTCAGTGATGCTACCTTGGTACCTTGGAACTGGAGCATTTGCGCTATGGGTATCAACAAACGTTCCAAATCTGGGCTTATTTGTTCCTTTGTAAATTGTCTGGTGATGGAGAATACATTAGTATTGTAAATTAAACTTCAAATTTGTCCTGTCTGTACTTGTTTATATTATGAATGGCACAAAGGAAGAGGACGTACTCTTCTTCCAGCATTCAAATACCATTGTCAGATCCATCCACACTCGTAACGTCCTTGACAGATGAGTGAAGTTCCCCCACCTGTCTTCTGCTCGTGCAGCTTGTCATGGACGACTGCTCCCGCCACTGACCCTTTGTAGCAGAGCATCCGCAGATGAGAGAAAATGTGGAGGGGACAGGTCTCCGAAGAGGGCGGAAGAAGAGCAGAAGGAAGGAAGGAAAAAGAAGATCAAATTCTGTTCAGCTTGGAGGCCTGCCTCCTTCTGTCACTGTCCGCTGGCAGCTGTCTGTGACAAGGAGAGCAAGCCATGGCCCAACATGTGAGCTCGTCTGGCTTGCCCCTGGGTCAGGGACTAGCGGATGACTGTGCTAATCGGGGAATTAAGAAAGTCAGCAGTCTCCACCCCCGGGAGCCAGGCTGACTCTGGCATGACTATGTTAGCCTGTTGTCTTGTGGCAAAATATGCACAAAATGGAAAAGAAGAAAGATCTGTTTTGGCTCATGATTTTAGAAGTTTCAGCCCGAGGTTTCTGGACCCAAGGTGAGGTAGGACATCATGGAGGGAGACGTGGTGGAGCAAAGGTCATCTCATGGTAGACAGGAATGAGAGAGTTAGGCCACCCAGTCGGGGAGGTGGGCCCTGAGTCAGAGGGGGAGCTGTGAATGGAGCTGAGAATCACAAATAAGTCTCCTCCCCCATCCTCGTGAGTGCCCCCCTCCCCCAAGAAAACCCTAGGTGCTATGCTCAGGGTTGAGGTTAGATGTTCATGTAGATTCTGTTCCCTGCAGGGAAAAAGACCTGGCAGGGGTAGGTATGGGGTGTGGTGGTGCACACCCTTAATCCCAGCACTTAGGTAGCAGATACAGGCAGATAGATCTCTATGAATTTGAGGCTGGCCTCGTCTATATATAGAAGTCTAGGCCAGGCCAACCAGGGCTTCATAGTGAGACCTTATCTCAAAAACAAAACAACCAAAAAGACCTGCGAGGTGACAAGAAGAGGAAAAGTGCAAGGGAGTTTAGCTGAGACTATTTGTGGTGCTCCCTGGTCTATCTCCCAATGTAGCTCCAGACACCTCCCTTTCTTTCCTGGAGCACACCGCAGACATGCTAGTCCAAGGAGGACTTCTATTTCTTCTCTCTGGAGTCCTGAGAAGCCACCCATCCCGGTGGTAGTCACAATCACCAAGTAGAAAGGAAAGTTAAATACAGAGAAGTGTGGAGATTGGAGATGATCACAGCCTAATGATCACAGCCTGATGATCACAGGGAGAGGGACTCGGATTTCCAGACTGGGACAGTGGACATTATAGTGCTTGTCTTGTGTTGGGACTCAGTGACTAGGACTCAGGTTCTAGGGTGAGCAGCCCAAAGGATGAACATGAGATTGAGTCTCCAAGCTTTGCTTGACCTCCGAGTGGTGGGGTGGGCCTTTATTGAAGTCAGTTGACAAGCTACATATCATTCAGTTATGAAATGTTAGGCTGAACAGAGGCATTTGGGGGCACAAGCAGATGTGACCCTTCTGTTCTTCTCTTCCATTCAGTATATCCTGAGGGGGAGAGAAGAGACTCTTTAAGGCTGTTGAACAGCTCTTAATTGAACTTAGCTCCAAGTAGACGAAGTTAGTTGTTAGCTGAACTGAGTATTTACTCCAAGAGACTGATTTTGAAAGTGCAAATAAAAAATTTTGAAAATGCAGAGTTATCTTGAGTGGTAAGACTGAGTTTCCTTCCATCAGTGAAAATGGGGACTTTAGAGATAAGTTGAATTCCTTGATAGAGAAATAAACTATTTCCACTTGAGCTGTAGATTGTGAATTCTAAACCCATCATGCTAGCTAGCATCTACTCTCTTTGAAGTCTTAGGTTTTGTGTGTGGTGTGAACAGAAGCATGGCTCAGGTGAGAGTGAGCTCACTGCTTCAGCATCTGTAGTGTTTGTGGGTCTGGGAGGCACATTCGGTACACTCGGTACCTTGGGGGGCATTTCCCTTTCTGGGCATCTGGTGTGGAGACTGCAGCACTTTTTGGCTTCTCCCAGCAATAATAGCTCAACAATGATGCAGCGTCTTCAGAGGCTAGCTCTCGTTATCCATCCACCCATCATCTTAACATGACCTCGAAGGGGCAGAAGCATTTATCAGGTGGTGTTGGGGGTTTTTACTCTTTTGGGGGCCCACCATCCGGCTCCCAAATAAATCACACAGGGAGGCTTATTCTTTTTTTTTTTTTTTTTTTTTTTCGAGGCAGGGTTTCTCTGTGTAGCTTTGCGCCTTTCCTGGAACTCGCTTGGGAGACCAGGCTGGCCTCGAACTCACAGAGATCCACCTGCCTCTGCCTCCCGAGTGCTGGGATTAAAGGCGTGCGCCACCACCGCCCGGCTTGGCTTATTCTTAACTATGAATGCCTGGCCTTAGCTTGACTTAGTTTCAAGCCAGCTTTTCTTAACTTTGCCTGTCTACCTTTTTGCCTCTGGGCTTTTCTCGTTCTCTTCTGTAAATCTTACTCTTACTCTGTGGCTTGCTGTGTAGCTGGGTGGCTCGCCCCTGGAGTCCTCCTTCTTCTCCTAGATCTCCTCTTTCTTTTTTCTCCTTCTATTTATCCTCTCTGCCTGCCAGTCCTACCTATCCTTTCTCCTGCCTTGCTATTGACTGTTCAGATCTTTATTAGACCATCAGGTGTTTTAGACAGGCACATTAACACAGCTTCACAGAGTTAAACAAGTGCAACATAAACAAAAGTAACACACCTTAAACTATTCTACTACAATCAGGCATGTATGGTGTGCTAATGCTGGTCTGTAGAGCGCTTGCTAGAAGGACGGTACTTACTTCAGGGAGATCACAGACAGCAATGAGGAGAGAAGCAGACTGACAATGCCACCTCATAAGAGCACACACCTTTAGTCCCAGCACAGGAGGATCTCTGTGAGTTCAAGGCCAGCCTGGTCTACAGAGCGAGTTCCAGGACAGCCAGAGCTACAACAGAGAAACCCTGTCTCAAACCCCTCCCCCCAAACAGCATTCTGATATGTAACCCAGGCCAAACCTCTCAAATAATAGGCTGATTTTCCCTCTCCCTTATGACAAAGGGCAGCAGAGGGACAGTGTACAAAGTCAGAGGCAGGTGTGAGTCAGAGAGTGAACGCCGTGGCATCAAAGCAGGAAGGACACAGTTGTAGTGATGGAAAAGAAGCTGTGTAAACATTGGCTTGTTGTCTGAGCGAAGCGCTGGGTCCCAGCCTTTCCTTCTCAATCCTATTCCCTCCCTTCCCTCCCGCCAGTTAAAGTTCACATTGCTACCACCCAGAAGCCTCCTTCTTTGATCCAAGGCCTTCCCATTTAGCCAGTGGGAAAGTGCCATGAAGACACGGGACTCACTATGGGGGAGGTCGGTCTGCCGGTACAATAGCATAGTGTCGGCAGGGTTATCTATGGCAGAGAAGTGGGAGCTGAGGGCCTGTGAAGTCAGGAGGATGAGGTCTTCAGTTCCTTTCTCTCTAGAGGGAGGAGAAAAGGCATCAAGAGAAGCAGAAGAGCATTCTCTACCTCTCTTCAGGGAACTCTTTTCTTCTGTATCCATTGTCTACCCCTAACACACGCGCACATATGCGCATGCACACACATTCTTACACTATCTAGTACTACAAGGAAGGAGAGAAGTCAATGAGCTTAATGCTGGGGCAGGCAATGAAGGATTACTTTAGAATGCACGGGTCCTGGGGCTGGAGAGATGGATCATAGTTAAGATCACTGGCTACTCTTTCAGAGGACCTGATTTTGATTCCCAGCACTCACCTATGGCTCACAACCATCTGTAACTCTAGTTTTAGGGTACCCAATACCCTCTTCTGGACTCCTTGAGCACCAGGCACACATGTGGTGCCCAGACAAACATGCAAGCAAAACACCCATATACATAAAATAAAAGTAAACAAATCTTTTAGAAAAAAATATGAGTTGAATCTCTTCATTCATATATTCTTGCATTCTCTAAGCAATAAGTGTATTCAAATATATTTTGCTTTGGCCTGATCCTTTAAAATACATCTGCAAGTAAGCAATAATGTATTGATTCCAAAATTGATTCTGTTTCACAGATATTTTACTTTTTGAAAATGCTTATTGTAACTTAATACTCATGGTCCAAACCCCTTTACTTGGCCATGCTGTCTCAGCAAGCGTTGCTAGCACAGCAGTACACTAATTAACACAGTAGCTAACCTCGTAACAGCATATTATGGCTTTGTTACAAAACCTAGCAGATGGGAGGAAGCGACGAGAAAAACAAAGCCCGCTTCTAAACAAGCTATTTTAAAAGCAGTTATTAAAACCCATAGTGGTCGAGATGCAGAGGAGTAGCTTCAATTTCTTACTTCTAAGAAATTTGTATAGGGCCAAAAGTTTATTCCATGCATTAGCTCCTGGGGATTAGGTAGGAATGAAACAGCTTTTGGCAAAACTCCTCATAAGGAGCTACTCTGATATATTGTTTCTAGGTATGTTGCTAAAGAATCCTGATACAGACCTACTTCCCCCGCCCCCCCTTTGGTGCGAGGCAAAGAAGCTGGCTTTGCCTTTAGTAAGGGTAGAAAACGACCCTTTTGGATACCAGAATGGAATCCTTTTGTAGTTATGGTTGGAGACATGTGATGCCTGGCATTTGTTTCTGCTGATGGGAGACAGAAAGAACCATGGAAGGAGACGAAGAAATGTCAAATCCTGCCGGTGGGAATTCAAGAAATGTAGCCACAGAGAACCAGGTTTCTTACTCTTGATGCTTTCTGAAACAAAGACAACGTTGGGTGGACTCTTGTTCTGGTCTCCCAAATTGGGTGGACTTAAGTTCTGGTCTTGTCTGGCTTGTAGTGGGGAGGGCAGCAGAAAGACAAGAGAAGTGGTTTCATCTTTCAGTTCCTCCTCTAGCCCTGCCTCTGAAAGTTTCTGTTTGGAAGTTAGCTAACCAAAGACTGCTAGGTCCTCAAGGTCCCCAGAGAGCCACGAAAGTGTAGCCCATGGCACTGGTCATCCGACGTTGGTCTGGACTAGCTACAGCAAGCAGAGCGTTAGCTGGAAGAAAATGGGTCTGAAAATTGAAGCAAATGATCTAAGCAGTTCTACGAAGATGTACAAGATATTCAAAGACACACATGACCGATGCAAACTGGTATTTTACCCTGGTTTCATATAATAAGAAAAGCTATTTGTATCATGTTATAGTATTGAGAACAAAGCATGGCTTTTTGGAAAGGTACATTAACGAAGATGAAGTTGTTGGAATACATTCACCTATAGCATTTTCCAGGAGCAGATGACAATGTTTAAAAGTTTTTGATGCCAAAATTGCAGAATCAAGTATGAAATCTTCATGTATGCTGACCTCATAGATAACCTCATAATAATGACTTTTCCATTGGGTTTTTAGGAAATGTGTAACGGTCTGGACAACAAGGTGCTCTTTGTAACCAGTCGGTGTGCCTAACCTGCTCCAAATTCCACAATATCTTTATTTTTTTTCTTGGCTTATTTAGCTGAAATTAATATTGAAACAAGATAATAGTTCTCTGTACCCATGGACTCAACCAATTGCAAATTGAAAACATTTGTGAAAAATATTATCTGTACTTATTATGTACTTTTTTCCTTGTTATTATTTCCTGAACAGTACATTATAACAAATATTTGTAGACCATTTGTAGTGATTCAAAGCACACAGGAAAATGACTGCAGGTTTTATGGAAATACTAAGCCATTTTATGTATCACACTTGAGTATCTGCAAATTTTGGTATCTGTGGGGCTCTTGTCCCTTACAGCTACCGAGGGACAATTTCAAAATTGTATTTAGATTGTGTTCTAATCTATATCAAAGGAATCTAAACCCATGAGTTTCAGTTTCACACTAACGGAATTACATTCCTCTTCTATCATTCCATTAGGCGCGAGAGTGAGAGGAGCTGTGAGGGGCACAGCCAACACGTCTCCAAGAACGCTCGGCCAGGCTCTACCAGTGACCGCTCTTCAGTGGAGCATACTAATGCTATAGGGAAGCAGGGGAGAGACCATGTCAGTGAATCTAGATGAATCCAGAACCTTATGCCCTACAGGAAAGTCTATTCATGTTCATAGAACTGGGTCCAGTTAGTTCTTACGGTAATAGGGGAAAAAAAAGTGACTTTTTTTGGTTTTTTAAGACAGGGTTTCTCTGTAGTTTTGGAGCCTGTCCTGGAACTCACAGAGATCCACCTGGCTCTGCCTCCCGAGTGCTGGGATTAAAGGCGTGCACCACCATTGCCTAGCAAATGTGGCTTTTTTTCCACCAAAAAATAAACATTCATAATAAATATAATACTGTTTGTTTGTTTGTTTTTTGAGACAGCGTTTCTCTGTGTAGTCCTTGCTGTACTGGAACTCACTCTGTAGACCAGAGTGACCTTGAACTCAGAGCTCCATCTGCCTCTCCCTCTCAAGTGCTGGGATTAAAGGTGTGCGCCACCATGCCTGGCAAATACGATACTTTTAAAATTAGATTTTCTTGTGAAAAATCAACTTTTGAAAGCTGTAGTATTACATGACACTAATGTATGCACCTTTAAGATGAACGTCCTGATTTGCACATTCAATGCAATTTTCCCAGAATACATCACAGAGTCAAATATTCTCACCAGGCTAAGAATAGGAACAAGCTGTTAGTTAAGAAGAGTGCTGGGTGAGAAGTAGTCCTGCCAAGACAAATGACTAAAAATGGGCCTGTATAGAACAAAAGCAGAGCTTTCCCCACCCCCATAAGGTACCGCATCTTACAACAGCAGCAAGGTGCTTCTGTGGTTTGCAACAAGCCTGGAGACTGAAAGCATGAATTCTCCCCTAGGCTCTTGTACAGGGCTGCTGTGGGGGATAGATAGGATAGATTACAGCTCTCTTGCACATGGATTTTGATGGAAAAGAAGCAAGCCCATCTTCTTTATTGTCACGCTTTTCTTGTTTCTGACAAAGCTAAATAAAGGCATATTGCTAAAAGAAGAAATGTTGCATGGCTAGTCTCGTCTCTGGTGAAGATGGAAAACTAGAAACGGGACTCAGCCTCATTAGATGGAGCTGAGTGTGGACGCAGGAAGAGTTTTCTGCATGCAGGAACTGTAAGGCTTAGAACAAATCCTGATGAGTGTGCTTTCGTGTCCCTTAGGAACCTAGAGATGATGATGTGTGGTGTACATTTGAGGGTGGGGTGATGTTGCGAGTAGAGAGATGCCATCAGGAGTGAAAAATATTAATTATGCAATAACAAGCTGCTCAGTTATCAAGGAGTGCTAAAATGAGAGTAAGAATGACTGAAGGGAAGAGGAATGGGTAGTTCGAGGGGGTTCGTTGAGTGGCGCCAACCTGACAAAGGCGGTGCAGGGCTGATTTTTGCAGCTGCAGTCTGGGCGACGAGCTTGGGCAGCAAACCTGGATCCCGGGGCCACCTTGCAGAATAGCACAGCTTTCTCTCCATGTACGCCAACCACAGTATACACAACCCTCAGCCTCATGGCCAAGACCCAAAGTTCCAGACAGGTGAGGTGTGGGTCTCTGTATCTCCAGCAAACGTGTCCATTGTCAGTGTCAATTCCCACTCCATCGGCTTTTCAGAATAGGTTGGAAGCTTTCTGGTCGGTGTTTGAGTACCAGACTCCTACCCATTGTGCTGAGGTTCAAAGTCAACTCCTCCAGCCTGTGGTGGGAGGCGTCTACCTGGTGAGGAAAGGGTGTATGATCTTATTTTAGAGCAAGGCCATTTTTATTTTTACCCTGGACAAGTTGACCTCGTTAGAACATTCAAGTCTGATGACTCCCTAAAAGTATTTGAAGGGTGCACTGCTTATCAAACTCCCTGTGGACTGATGTGTTGGGAACTTGCCTGCATGCCCAGTCTGATAGCCTATCAATGCTGTATCACTTGTTTCCTCTGAAATAAGTTCCACCCGGGATGGCGGCCTCCATCTGTTATTTCCTGCTAGGTGGGGTTTTTTTTGAAAGTTTCTGGTGTTGTTATAACAAAAGGCTTTGCTCACTTGTTTACTTTTCATTTGGTTGGTGATAAAAACATGGTAGAAATGACATTTGGTTGCTGTGTGGATGCTGGGCAGGAAAATGGAGAGCAGAGAGGAGATGTGGATGAGGCATGGGTTGAGGAACGGGACCCCGATGTCTTCCACTGAGAAGCTGTGTTGCTGCCAGACACAGCAGGCTGGGTTCATGTTCTTTGATGTCTTTGTTCATCCTCTTTAAAAGCTGCACATAGGCGAGGAAACAGAGCTGTGTTTCTAGAGATTTCTATTTTACCTTTGTTAGTATTCTTACTATTTTGTGGGCTTGGAGTCTTAGTCAGTGACCTTCATTTTGCAGGATTACACAAAGGACATTCAAACACAAGAAAAACTATTTTCCTAGGGGACGGTGGAGATGGCTTAGTGGGTAAAATGTTTGAACAAGCATGAGGATTTAAATTCGGATCCCCAGGACCCATGTAAAAGCCGAGTGCAGTAGCAATGCAAACACAGTGTGAAGGGAGCAGAGGCAGGAGGATCCCTGGGACTCTCTGGCCATCCAATCTAGCCTCATGGTCAGCTGCAGGTCCAGTGAGAGGTCCTGTCTCAGAACACAAGGCATCTCTCTCTAGAAGATCCAGCTCTCTTTTCTGGCCTTTGTGGGCACCCACCCACACGTGACATATATGCACACAGACACACAGACACAATGTGAATACAGCAGACAAAAGAACACATAAATGTAAACAAATCTTAAAAACACTAAGGCAGAGAACAATACAGAGGGACACTCAATGTTGATCTCTGGCCTCCACATGTGCCTTCAGGGTTAGCACACGCATGTACATCTCTCCCTCTTACATACAAATCTTGTTCTAAACTTCTGTTGCTTCTCACTGCTTTATTAAGTCATTTTCTTTTTCTGGAAGGTTCTGTTAAATTTAAAAACAACTTAAAACAAACAAAAAACCCCACCTTATCAGCGAAGAACTGTTATATCATCATCAGACATTATTAGTTATAATATGAACACTGGGGGATAAGGATATAGGAAAGATTCTTAAAATTTTTAAATTACACATAATTTGACTATGGTAAAGTCACCTTTGCAGTGCAGGGGTTTCTGGTTATTGACAAGCACACACAGTCATGCCAGCACCATGACAACCAAGACACAGAGCATTTCCATCACACCAAAAACTTCATCCTCATCATACCAGGCTAATATCAAATATTAGACATATCACTGTTAGTGAAACCTTCCCCAAGCCCCAGAAACCACAGATCTGTACTCTGTCCCACAGGTTTGCCTTTCCTAGACAGTGTCATAGGATGAATTGTGTAATATGTGACTCTCCTCATTGTTTGTATCACTTAGCACAGTAATTCGAGATCCACTCATGCTGGTTTGTGTATTGACAGTTCATCTTTTTTCCTGTGGAGTCATATGTCACTGACGGATAAAGCAGTCTACTTCTTCAACCCCCAAATTCAGCAGCTGCAAAGCACTCAATGGTTTCCTCCGAACTCAACTGCTGAATGAAACCTGAATGCCACAGTAACCGCCTTTGCATACAGCCTACAGAAACAGTGAAGGCTGGCTGAGGTCATGAGGGAGGGGCCCTCATCTGATAGGTTGGTGCCTGTGGGAAAGAAGGAAGACACTTCAGAATTTCTTTCCCTAAATACATGCCATAAGGGTGCTGTGGAATAATCCTTTTGTGCACTGTTAAGATTTGATGCTCGGGCTGGAGAGATGGCTCAGAGGTTCAGAGCACTGACTGCTCCTCCAGAGGTCCTGAGTTCAATTTCCAGCAACCACATGGTGGCTCACAACCATCTGTAATGAGATCTGGTGCCCTCTTCTGGCCTGCAGACATACATGCAGGCAGAACACTGTATACATAATAAATAAATCTTAAAAAAATTAAAAAAAAAAAAGATCTTAACATTACCTTTTTTAAAAAAAAAAGATTTGATGCTCACTGGGCAGTGGTGATACATGCCTTTAATTCCAGCACTCGGGAGGCAGAGTCAGGTGGATCTCTGTGAGTTCAAGGCCAGCCTGGTCTACAGAGCAAGATCCAGGACAGGCACCAAAACTACACAGAGAAACTCTGTCTCGAAAAACCAAAAAAAAAAAAAAAAAAAAAAAAAAAAAAAAAAAAAAAAAAAGATGTGTTGCTCTTGTTGTTAATAAAGAGCTGGCTGGCCAATAGTTAGGCAGGGAGATGTTAGGCGGGAGAGCCAGATGCAGAGGAAGCAGGAGATGAACAGGCTGTGCTGATAAAAAGGTACTGCTATGTGGTAGAGTAAAGATAAGAAATGTGGATTAATTTAAGTTGAAAGAGCTAGTTAGTAACAAGCCTAAGCTACCGGCCAAGCATTCATAATTAATAATAAGTCTCTGTGTGGTTATTTGGGAGTGGGACAAAAGAAAACAAATTTCTGTTGTTTAAACCACCCACTCTGAGACATTTTGTTATAGCAACCTCAAGCAGCCCAGTGGCCAGAAGAAAAAAAAAATCTAACCAGAACTCTACTCATGATTAGTTAATAAAAAAGAGTGGTCCATCCCCTAAACAGTGGCCATGGTGGATTCTCAGCTCCCAGTGAGCTATGTGAAAACATATCCATAGGCCTAGAGCACCAGGATTCACCTCATTTTGGGAAAAACTGAAAAGAAAGAAAGAAATCAGAGCAAGTTGAGATCGCTAAGTTATGACTGTGACAGACAATGTCATTACGGACAAAGCAATGTTACTGAGTGGGCTTATTTTTCACAAGTAGTTCTGTCTATGTTTATTAGGATAAACGCCCACTTCCTTCCTTCCATTAAGGAAAAGAATTCGGTCTTCCTAAGGGGGATTTTGAAGTTATTCTCCTTAGACATGTGATGTCTAAGAAAGGGCCCCTTTGGTACTTGCTACAAGGTAAGAACCTTCCATTTTTATCAGTCAGGATAACTCTGATGTACCTATTTCTAGGGTCTCATTTCAAAGCATAGTTGATGAGCTGGTGAGATGAGGCAGAGGATAAATGGACCTGTCATTGCCAAGCACGAAGACCTGAATACGATCACAGGACCCACATGGTGGAAACAAAGAACTGACTCCTGCAAGTTGTCCTCCGACCTCCACATGTGTGCTACGGCACAAGCATGTCTACATACACACACGTGTGGAATTGATGAATTAAAATGTAATTTTAAAAAAACATTGTTTCTGAAAAACCAAAAAAAGCAGGCCAGTGGTGGCCCATGCTTTTAATCTCAGCACTTGGGAGGCAGATCTCTAAGTTTGAGGCCAGCTTGAGTGAGTTCCAGGACAGCCGGGGATACACAGAGAAACTCTGCCTCAAAATACCAAAAACAAACAAACAAACAACAAAAATTGACCATTACTTAGAATTGGTCAATTTCTTTGCCACATGGAGCAAAATGTGACATTCAAAATACTTTATGGGGCTAGAGAGAATGCTTATTTAGTAAAGTGCTTGAGCACACAAGTAGGAACACCTGAGTCGAATCCCTGAGTCAAATCCCATGTTACAAAACAAACAACAGCCAAACAAAACAAGCATGGTAGTATGTGCTTGCAGCCCCAGCACTGGGAAGGTGGGCCAGGTGACTCCTGGGGCTCCCTGGCTGGCCAGCATACACAAAGCCATACTCGCCAGGCAAGGAGGGGCCTTGTCTTAAAAACAAGATGGAGACTTGGAGAGATGGCTCAGTGATTACCTACGCATGTTGCTTTTCCAGAGGACCTGAGATTGGTTCCACTAGGAACAGTGACAACCACCAGTAACTCCAGTTTCAGGGGATCTGCACCCTCTTTGGTTTCTTGCAAGTACCTACACACACATGAAACAGAGTCACTCACACAGACACAGACATATGCTTAAAAACAAAAAAAACCCAAGATGGCAGCTCCTAGAGAATGACACTTCAAGTTGTCCTTTACCTTCAACACACACATGCACACATGTGCACCGCCCCCACACACATGCTAAGATAAAACACACTATGGCTTAGATTCAGTTCCTGACTCTCACAAAGATACACATGTACCAAGTATGGTGCATTTGTATGTACATCAAACAGACTTGATTATTTATTTCAATGTGTTTATGCAGAAAAGTTAACAGTATTGAGAAAAATGCATCTAAATGTAGATGTTTGCCTTTCTGGGGTCCATAAGTGTCTGAGCATAAAACCCTCCACACCCGTCGTGTTGAACATTAAAGAGAAGCTCCTGTGGGCGTCACTGCAGGGTATCAGAAAAAGACAGCTGTTCCTGGCTGCTGGTCAACAATCTGCAATGAAAAAAACGAATGTTTCAGTAGTTTTGAATAGTTTGCTTAATAATTTGGAAAGCACAATGTGTCTCTTTGATGCTCACTAGGCATTTTTGACAACTAATTTGGGAACATTTATCTTCTGTGACATCGACTGATGGAGCTATTTACCTCCCCGTGGCATGTTAAAAGCGAGTGGCTAAAATGTGCTCATTCTGTTCTTTACAATAAGGCGGGTGTATCTCACGGATAGAGAAAATCCACTGTGGGCACCCCGCCTAAGAAGTTAAACTAACGTGTTCTCCAGTAGTGGTTCAGTCACGGGTGTTTGCTGTTTTAACCTCTGAGATCCTTGGAAGGTCTCAGATTTCTTAGAGTTGGACTCTGGGAATTAAAACGGTTTTAATCAATCCTGTCACATATATTCCAGTTAAAAAATGTTTCCGTTATAAACAGAATGGGAAAGCAAACAGAAGTTAATTAAAAGGAATATGGGTGAGTACTTCCTGTGTTTCAGTTTCTGAACCCCGGGGAAATGGGAGTAGTAGAGAAATGTGTCTAGCTGAGACCATTTTGAAATTTTAATTTTGCCTTAAAACTGGAACAAAGTCTCACGATAGTGAAGACGGAAGACAAGTGGGACAGTTGGGGTTTTGTGTGGGAAATCTTAAGAATGTCTGGTTAACGAGGCTGGAGAGATGGCTTAGCTGCTCTTCCAGAGGACCCAGGTTCCATTCCCAGCACCCACAGGACGGCTCACAACCATCTGTAACTCCAGTCCCAGGGAATCTGACGTCCTCTTCTGACCTCCTTGGGCACCAGACACACACATTATGCACAGACATATATGCAGGCAAAATACCCATACGCATTTGATGATGATGGTGGTGGTACTTATGATAAATTTCTGATTAGAAAAATACAGTCTCCAAATTAAGGAAATAGCGGGGAGGGACCAAAGAAAGGAAGAACAAATCTGTGCTTACATTTCACATTTCTAATTTCATAGGAGACACGGCACAAATCCTAGGAAGCAAAGCAAAGATGGGGTTTTCCTTGGCGGAATCAAGTCTACACTGGCTCTGTCCACCCACTGGAGGAGAGGTAATTGTAGGAGGCAGACCTCTTTCTCCGCAGGGGCACACTCCCTGTTCTGATTACAGCCCTTGGCGTGGCAATGCCCCTGTACCTGTCTCCACCAAGTCTCGCTTCTCAGTTCGGCCTCTAACCCTGTCCACTTGACTTCATCCTGAGAAAGATGACAAAACCAAGCACTGCTAAGGTGATTCTTCATATAAAATTCTACCTGCATTTGATCAAACTTTGTAGAATTTCTGACCAGCCATTGGAGACTTGGAGTAACTGCATTACGGATGGATGGAAATATGACAGTCATTGACCATGAGAAGTGTCACAAATAAATGTTCTTGATTCCAAAATAGTTATGTTATATTTTAGAGTAAGAATTAGAAGCCTCGCCGGGCGGTGGTGGCACACGCCTTTAATCCCAGCACTCGGGAGGCAGAGGCAGGTGGATCTCTGTGAGTTCGAGGCCAGCCTGGTCTCCAAAGCGAGTTCCAGGAAAGGCGCAAAGCTACACATAGAAACCCTGTTTCAAAAAACCAAAAAACCAAAAAAAAAAAAAAAAAAAAAAAAAAGAATTAGAAGCCTCTCAATGATGGTGCATGCCTTTTGCCCCAGTACTTGGGAGGCAGAGGCAGGTAACTTCTGAGTTTGGGGCTAGCCTGGTCTACAGAGTGAGTTCCAGGACAGCCAGGGCTACATGGAGAAATCTTGTCTCAAACAAAACAAAACAAAAAAAGAGTTAGAAAAGATTCAAAGGAGGCATAATTAATCAGTCTTTGTTGTCTTCAATTTTAATTATTTTCATCTGAGCAATGAAACAAACTCCTTAGGGCAATCTTCAATTTTTTTGCTCTCTTTCTGTCTCTGTTTTCGTTTTAATGTATGTGTGAAAATGTGTATTTGTGAGCGTGACAGAGTGTGTGTGTGTGTGTGTGTGTAAACATATGCGTGTAGCCAGAGGTCAAATCTAGGTGTTCCTCAGGAGCTGTTCACCTTGTTTTTTAAAGCAGAGTCTCTCCTCTTGCTGGTCTGGAGATGTCAGATTAGACTAGGCTGGCCAGTGAGCCCAGGATCCTCCTGTGTCTACCTCCTTAGCCCTGAGATTACAGAATACACCACCACACGTGGCTTTTCTATGTAGATTCTAGGGACTGAACTTAGGTCTTGCATGCAAGGCAAGCACTTTATCATCTAAGCCACCCCCAACCCTGCACCTTCACCATTTTTGATGAATGTCATGACTGTTCAATAGGGAAAGGTCAACAGAAAATACACACACACACACACACACACACACACACACACACACACACACACTTAGGCAAAGGAACTGAATAGATATTTCTCCAAAGAAGGTATACAAGTGGCCAGTAAAAAAAACAAAAAACAAAAAACAAAAAAAGATTTAATATCATTAATCAGTAGGGAGATGCAAATCAACACCACAATGAAATATCGCCTTGTACTATTCAAGTTGGTTATCATTCTTTTAAAAACCCTCCAGAAAATAACAAATGTTGATGAGGATGTGGAGAAATTAGAAACTGTGGGCACTGCAGACGCTACGGAAAGTAATATAGTGACTCCTCAAAGCATAAGAAATAGAATCACTGGGCCAATGAGACTACCCCCTGCCTAAAGGGATTTTCAGGGCAAACCTGACTTTGATCCCTGGGACCCATGAAGTTGGAAGGTAAGAACTGACATCACAGAGTTGTCCCTTGATCCACACACACATGTTGAGGCCTGTACTCCCATGCACATTATAGACTAAAAATAATGATAATGAATAAATAAATAAATATTTTAAATACATTAAAATATAATTACTAGATAGTAATTCAGGAGTTCAAGGTCATCCTTACTTATGAGTCTAGCCTGGCTACATAAGCCTGGGCAGTAGTGACACACGCCTTTAACCCCAGTACTCTGGAAGGCAGAGTCAGGGGGATCTCTGAGTTCCAGGCCATCCTTGTCTACAGAGCAAATTTCAGGACAGCCTAGGCTGGCTACACACAGAGAAACTTTATCTCGAAAAACCCAAAAAAGGAAAGAAAGAAAGAAAAGAAGATCTGACGTACGACATCAGCGGAACTTGAAGACACACAAAGCGAAGTAAATAGTTCACAAAAGGACAAATGCAGCATGATTCCTCACATACAGGTTTTCTGGAATAATCCGGTTCGGGATACAGTAGATTAATGATTGCTGAAGGTTGAGGGGAGGAGAAAGCGCAGTCCGCCTCCAAGTTCCCAGGATATGTTCATTCTATGCCACTCTCAGCGGCTATATCAAGTGTAAGGGTAAATCTTCATTACCAATTGAAAGGCATTTAAAATCCCCTAAAAGACACATTCCCGGTGCCTGTGAGAGTGTTCCCACAGAGGTTTAAACTAATGAAGAACCATTATGATGTGAGTGGCACAATTCCATGGGCTGGGATCCTTCACTTACTCAAAAGGGGAAAATGAGACCATGTGTTGAGCAGCAGTGCTCATCTGTACTTCCTTACGGAGGAAGCAATGTAACCAGCTGCCTTATGGCCCTCCTGTGGCCGTGCCTTTTCTACAGTGTTGGAGATAAAATGTAGCTCCTCAAATAGTGAGCAAAAGTAGCGGCCCCTTTCTTAAATTACCTTTGGCAGGCATTCTGTTACAGTATTGTGATTGTCCTAGATCAGAAAACTAAATGACATGTTAATCCTTCCATAATGTCAGGATTTGATGAATAACAATACATTCACAAGCTACCTTAGATTCACTGACGGTAATTTGCTAAGTAGTTCAGATTTCTCTTGGTATCTGGCATTGACAAACATAGATTCATTTATTCCCATCTTATTTACTAATATTAACTCTTAGATCACACATTATGTACCGCATAATAATTGTGTAGCTCTACTGTGTGTACGCATATAGTTTTACTGAATGTCTACAAAAAGGTTAAAGAAGCCCTGAAGGTAGAGGACAGAGCAGATACAGATGTAAAGAAAGTCAATGTGGGCTCAGACAAAATATGTAGGCGCTGCTGAGATGCCAAGTTAAGCTGCAGAGGTGAGGTCCAGCAGGACTGAGGAGGCTGTGGAGGTAGACTGCAGGACCACGGAGACGGTAGAGATGAGGTGCATGGCCAGCCCAGAGGGGTGAATTGATGGCAGTTGTTAACAGTATGTTAACAATAGGGATCGAGCTGACCTGAAGGCGCTGGGACATTTGGGGGTTCTCTGACTATTGGCTGGTGTCTTGACATACACAGTCAGTGCTCAGATTGTCACAGTGTTAGGCAGCTTCTTTTTTTTTTTTTTTTTTTTTTGGTTTTTCGAGACAGGGTTTCTCTGTGTAGCTCTGCGCCTTTCCTGGAGCTCACTTGGTAGCCCAGGCTGGCCTCGAACTCACAGAGATCCGCCTGCCTCTGCCTCCCGAGTGCTGGGATTAAAGGCGTGCGCCACCAACGCCCGGCTTTAGGCAGCTTCTTTTTTGTGGGTTCAGGCAAGGGTATTGTACCCTTTCTCAGTCTGGTGGATTTTGTAAGTTCTCGGGCCTAGCTCATATGGTTTTGGTACTCCAGTGTACTCATGTGGTCCTGATCTATTTTAATAAGTAGAGGATAGCACCTCTCCCTCTTAGAAGTAAGTTGTTTATCAGTCTGTGCCCCAGGAGTGGTGTTGCAGAAGAGGTGGTGTCTATGCGCACAAGGTCAGAGTCACCCTTCCTCTGCATCTGTACTCAACATAGGACCACGTGCTGCTTGTAAAATGTCAAGGCCCAGCCTGCAAACCACTGCCTTACACAATAAGTAGTAACTTGGACCAGAGTAAGCCTGTCTCAACATACAGCAATGAGAAAAGTAGTCACTACATCAAGTGTCATCCTTAAATCGGGGAAGATGCTCTGGGGAGAGATGGTAGTGATGATTGCACAGTAGTGAGTATGTCCTTAGTGCCACGAACAGTGGGCTTAAAAACAGTTAAGATGACGCCGGGGCGGTGGTGGCGCACGCCTTTAATCCCAGCACTCGGGAGGCAGAGGCAGGCGGATCTCTGTGAGTTTGAGGCCAGCCTGGTCTACAGAGCGAGATCCAGGACAGGCTCCAAAGCTACAGAGAAACCCTGTCTTGAAAAAAACAACAAAACAAATAGTTAAGATGATACATTTTATGTTTTGCACTAAATAAAAAGAAATCCAATGAAGACTCATTCTTTCTCATCATAAGAACCCTGATGGCTGCACCCCCCCTCTTTCTAGTCACTTCCTTTAGTTCTGCATTGGATGAGATTAGTCGCCCAAGTCTCAGTCTGCAGCAGTGTTTCCCCTCTATCACTTCAATTGTGAGTGTCTATGCTAACGGACTCATCATTTGAACTGGAAACATTTACTAACTGCGCAGAGTGTGCAGGGCCCTGTGTTCAGTGCTGTGGACATAACAGCATGCTATGGGCCCAGTGACCTGAAACAACATCTAGACAAGAGGGGGTCACAGGTCCTAGGGCAGATGGAGGATAGTGCGTTACTTCCAGACAAGAATGATAGTTGACACATTCACTAAGAATGGGAGAGCAAATGCAGCCTTGGGAAAGATGGTTTGAAACAAGCTTTGGGTACTGGGTAGGATTTGATGGTAGGGAAACGGGTGATAGTGAACTCCAGTGTTACCTGTAGAATTAGCTAACATTGGCATTGTAGACATTTGTGCACTATACACTACTTGTTGTCAGGACTAGATGCCGGTTAATTCCGCACCAGCCACGATGATCAGATCTCCAGATGTTAAGCTGAGGGTGTGAGAATGAGCTAGAAAGGAGTGGATGAGCGAATTTCACGCAGGAAGAATGGGGACTCAGAGTGAGAGGCAACACATCTGGACCAGATGCCTCGGAAAAAGGTGTTTGTGAGAAGCTGAGAGGTCAGTGAGGATGTATGCAAACTGCAGTCTCTGCATGGATGCCGGAGGGTTGAGGGGGCGGTCGTTATTGCAGATCACGAAGATGTGTATGGAAGCTGCGTGGCAGAGCGTGGAGTCACTTGTGGGCAAAGAAGATGGGGACACAGACTTTCACGAGGCTCCTCACGAGGGGAAAGTGTCCCACAACTTGGCTTTTCACGTTTTTGACGTTTGCTTATGCTCAGTGATGTCCCTTTGAGGTGTGTAGGTGAATAATTTCTGATGTGAGATTCTTAAATCTGCATTGAGAGTTCAGCGGGTCCCTTTAAAGGCCCCCAAGAGAGTGAAAAGTCTCCCTTCCACAAAAGCTCAAAACCGTTTCCCCTTCCAGGGAGGAAATACAGACAAAGCAAGGGCCAATTTCAGCCTGAATTCAGGCCTCCCCGCAGCTGACAGCCTGGGACGTTGCTAAGCTGGTGAACATGCTATTGTCGTTTGAGAAAGCCAGCTGCGTAGCTAGATAGAGTGAGCTTGTCTCTTCAACCCCAAGACTGTAATTATGCTAAAATGGGATCTTGCAGCAGTGACTATAAAGAGAAGCCTTGGAATATCTCTCCCACACTAAACAACTTTATGGTTGAAAGGAAGCAATTACTGAGAACAAGATGAGGCTAAGTGAAAACAGCGTAACTTTCCAACTTTTCTGACTTGGAATTGACAGAATTGTGTTGACCTCAAAGAGTCTGTCCCCGCTTCCCGACAAAGCCATAGCAACTTCAGTGTTCTGTCTTTTGGATGGAGTGGAAATAATTTTTGAAAATTAACTCCTGCCAGGGCTGTGAAGATGGCTCAGTTGCTGAAGTGCTTGTCATACAGGCATGAGGACCTGCCGGGCATGGTGGCACATGCTTTAATCCCAGCACTCGGGAGGCAGAGGCAGGCGGATCTCTGTGAGTTCAAGGCCAGCCTGGTCTACAGAGAGGCCAGAGAGAGACCAGGACAGCCAGAGTTACACAAAGAAACCCTGTCTTGAAAACTCCCAGATAGACAGATAGGTAGGTAGGTAAGTAGGTAGGTAGGTAGGCAGGCAGACAGACAGACAGGCAGACAGACAGAAAATGAGGTGGATGGTATCAAAGGAAGAATGATACTTGAGGACACACACACACACACACACACACACACACACACACACACACACACTCCTCCTCCCTACTCAACTAATGCAACTTCCTTGAGTGGCTTAATAGTATCATTAGGTTTATTAATGTTTTTATGGTTAGTTATCCCTGCCACCAAGACTTGGCAAGAATTAACTACCCAGGGAAGTTCTCTGGTACTTAATGGATCGGCTCTATCTTCTGCTTAAGATGTCATTTAAAAAATATTTTAGGAGAGTGTATGAAGTAAAAAAAAAAAAAAGTATGTGTATATGGGCTCAACCAAGGGCGTCATGTCCTCCGGGCTAAGTGTCAGCTCTACCCGCTGGGGTCGCCACCATCCGTCCGGACTTAGGGCTTCGTGAGGAGAGAACAGGTACGAAACCCACACAACCCAAGGGTTCCCAACTCTTTTTGTTTCCTGTGACAGAAAGTGGCGGAAGCAGGAAACTGGAGACAGGAGGATGCCTGATAGGGGAAACTGCAAATTAGAACCGCCTCCAGTAGCCCAGCACCCCCTCATTCTGACTTCGGGCCTGCAATTAAAAATGTTAACCCTGAAGCCACCATGGCTGGGCTGTGTTGTGAGGTTAAGTGAAGGCAAGAGAGCATTTCAGAACAAGTAGTGGTCCCAGGTTGGCCCAAGCTAGATAACTTGGGTCTCTTGATCATTCTAGAATCCCAAAGATCAAATTTTACCTAACTTTGCTGATGGTTTGCTCATCATTTTTCACTGGTAGAACAAAATATCCAAAAGAAACCATTTGAGTGGAGGAAGATTTATTTTGGCTCATAACTTCAGAATTTCAGTCTGTTTTCAGCTCTCTTCATGTTCCTGGGCTGTGGTGTGGCAGAGAAAAGTCGCTCACCTCATGGAAGACAGAAAGCAAAGGGAGGGAGGTGGAGGAGAAGGAATGGTCTGGGGACAAGATCCACCCTTCCAAAGGCACAGTTTCACTGTCAGGCCCCACCTCCTCTGGTCCAGCCATCTGTGAAGTCATTAATGGATGAATCTATCAATGACGTGAGTTCCTTCATGACCCAGTTAGCTCTCAAAAGCCCATCAACTGGTAACCAATTCATTAACACACAAATGGTCAGGGGACATTTCTAGATATAAATCCCAATGGATGACCATTCCCAGAGCTGTTTGTTACCATCCTGTGGGTCTTATCCAAGGCTTAACCATGTAAGAAACAGGATGGAAGCCAGGTGGTGGTGATACATGCCTTTAATCCCAGCACTTGGGAGGAAGAGGTAAGCAGATCTCTGTGAGTTCAAGGCTAGCCTGATCTACAGAGGGAGTTCCAGGACAGCCAAGGCTACACAGAGAAACTCTGTCTTGAAAAACAACAGCAAACAAAACAAAACAAAACAAAAACAGAAAGGAGGAAAGGAAAAAAAGAAAGGAAGGAAGGAAGAGAGAAGGAAGGAAGGAAAAGAGAAGGAAGGAAGGAAGGAAGAGAGAAGGAAGGGAGATGGGAAATACTAAGAAGGGAGAACAAAAGCATGTTACCATGAGTTTGAGAGCACTTGCTGCTCTTGCAGAGGATCGGAGTTCAGTTCCCAGCTCCCACACAGTGGTTCACATCTTTCTATGAGACTCTAGTCACAGGGATCTGATGCCTTCTTCTGACCTCTTGGGTACCAGGCCTGCCTGTGGCACACAGACATACATGCAGGCCAAACCATCACGCACATAAAATAAAAATAAACGAACTGTTGAACGATCTCTCCCTGAGGAAAAAGGAATCCTAGAAATGTTAAGACAAAGGAAGGATAGCAGTGTCAGATGGGGGCTGTTGGAAGGAGTCAGGGCTGGTTATAAACACACCTGAGGCCTAGATTCTGACACCCAGCAACAGTCCTGCAAACTCTATGAGTGAGCCAGAGGAGCTGTTGTTTTTTAACAACAAAGGAATTTCCATCCATGTACTGTGTAGTCGTTACAAAGATGACATTGCTCTGCATTGAGGGGACATGGAAGGTCATCGAAGATATTTGGTAAGGAAGTGATAATAAGATGCAAAATAGTATACAAAGTGTTAAAATGAACAAAACGATACACATATATCTCGGTGTGTGATAAGGGGAAGAGCTGGAATTGCGGCTACTTTTTCTATATTCTGTATTTCTCTAATATTTTACATGATAACTATGTCTTGTATTCCAAGTTCATGAGAAGTATAATCAAATCTGACAAAAAAAAAATCTCAGGGCTGAAAAAATGTTAAGAACCTTCGTGATCTCATAAAAAAAATTTGGAAGCTTATTTCCTTCAAACTAAAATTAAAAATGGCTACAGAAATGAAATGAAAAGCCCTCAGGTCTAGACAGGAATGAATGTAGCTGTGCGCTAATGTGACTAAATCAAAATATTTCAAAGGTGGACATAACGTTGGAAGCAATTTCCCATTTCCCCTGGCACTTGAATCAATCTTTTTGAACATTGTCTTTTCTTCTGGTTTTGTCAGAAGTTCATGCTTAGTATAATAAAACAAAAACAAAACAAAACACCAAACAGGAACACAGAAAAGAACAGAAATAATCTATACTCCTGTTTTCAGAGAGAACTAAAATCAGTATTTTGTGTATGTTTATTTTCCACTTAGGTTTTTTGTTGCTATTTTTTGTTTTTATTTATTTATTTATTTATTTATTTTTATTTTTATTTTTTTGTTTGGTTTTTCGAGATAGGGTTTCTCTGTGTAGCTTTGCGCCTTTCCTGGAACTCACTTGGTAGCCCAGGCTGGCCTCGAACTCACAGAGATCCACCTGCCTCTGCCTCCCGAGTGCTGGGATTAAAGGCGTGCGCCACCACCACCCGGCTTTTTTTTTTGAAACAGGGTTTTTCTGTGTGTAGCCCTGGAACTTGCTCTGTAGACTAGGCTGGCCTCGAACTCAGAGATCTGCCTGCCTCTGCCTCCATAGTGCTGGAATTAAAGGCACAGGCCACTATTACCGGGCTCCATTTAGTCTTTTAAGCAATGTACATATACATATATTTTAATGGATCATAGCTGTTTTTATCTGACAGCAGAGTGAGCAGTACTCTGGCTGTTCCTTGAAAGATCATTGAATCTTTCCATTATATCTTAATTTTAGCACAAATAACATGTCAATAAGTTTGTATACATAAAATGTCTGAATTAAATAATAATAACTTAAAAAAAAACTCTTCATGACCACAAAGACCATTTTTTGTGCTATTTATAGATGTTCCAGATGAGGAGAACAGAGCCTGATCCTTGCTGAGAAATCTGCATTAATGACAACTTTCTCAGTTCCCAGGGCCTGCAGAGGTAAACCTGACGTGTGAGGAATCACCAGGAGAACTTGTTAATGCCCCGTTCCCATACATTCATAGAAACAGAATCCCTAGAGCAAACCACCAAGATGGTGAGGGCCTCTGATTTATATTGTTACCTTATCTCCCGCAAAGGTTTTGCCAACTTACTGTCTTATTATGTAAATCTGCCCGTTTTGTTGCCTTTCATCAGTATTCTGTATCATCAACGTCAGAAATAGTCGCTGTTTGATTGGAATGAAGAAAACAATCTCTTGTTAACATGCAAAAAAGTCATAACAGGAAATCATAGCTCTCTATCTGTGCTCACACCACCCAGAATGAATTGCTGATTTACATCTTGACAACATGGCTGTCTTTCCATATTTTTCCTTGTCATTTGCTTGTTTATTCATACGCTTTATTGATGTGTAATCGGCAAGATTGTATACACACCAGGTCTACTCTGTGATGCTTTCTTGTGAGTTGTGAAATGGCCACAGCCAAGCTAATGAATGCATCTGTCATGTCACACGGTCTCCTGGTTTTGTAATGAAAATACTAAGCACTCCTCTTAGTCAATCTCAAATATACGACACACCATCGTCAGTACAGCACCAAGTTGTGCACAGGTCTTCTGGATACATTCATCAAATGGCTACAAGTTTGTAGGCTTTGACCAATATGCTCCCCCTACCCCATCCCCACCCCTCAACCACCATACCACACACACACCAACCTCTAGTCTTTGATTTTTTTTGGGTTTTTTTTTTTTTTTTTTTTTTTTTTTTTTTTTTTTTTCCGAGACAGGGTTTCTCTGTGTAGCTTTACGCCTTTCCTGGAACTCGCTTTGGAGACCAGGCTGGCCTTGAACTCACAGAGATCCGCCTGACTCTGCCTCCCGAGTGCTGGGATTAAAGGCGTGCGCCACCACCGCCCAGCTAGTCTTTGATTTTTAAAGGGAAAAAAATACCACAGTTGTTTTCGTAAAAATTATACATGCTTACTATAAGAATATCCACATTAGAAACAGACAAATGTGAAGGCTAAAATCACCCCTGTGTGTGTGTGTGTGTGTGTATGTGTGTATGTGTGTGTGTGTATGTGTATGTGTGTGTGTATGTGTGTGTGTATGTGTGTGTGTATGTGTGTGTGTATGTGTGTGTGT
>CABHPR010134803.1:34011-56927 GCA_902168415.1 Peromyscus melanophrys
TGTGTGTGTGTATGTGTGTGTGTATGTGTGTGTGTATGTGTGTGTGTGTGTGTATGTGTGTGTGCGTGTGTGTGTATGTATATATATATATATATGTATATATATATATATGTTATACCATGCAGACATAATTAGGCCTAATGTTGAATGATTTTAGGTGAATAGTTATGAGTATCTACAGTGAGATAGATAAGGACAGATGGACATATGGCTGTCTGGCTGCACAGTAAGAGAGGGTTACTTTAAGAAGAGTGATGCCATGCTACAGATAATGATAGGTATGTAGCCTTTGACCATGCCTGGCCTCTATTCTTCCTTCCAGGGTTTTGTGTTTGTTTCGTATCATGATTTGCTGTCTTCATTTGGGTTTGTATTTGTATAAACTAAAGACATGACCACTCATGATATGGTTAAAGGGAAGATTTTTACTGTGGATATGAGGGAGAGAACAGCCAGAGGCATCGGGAAGAGTCCAGAGCAGAGAAAGTAGTAGACTGAACATGGCCAGCAGACTGGACCTGGCCATGAGAGAAGCAAGATCAGAGCGAGAGGTGGGGGGAGGGGGGAGGGAGGGAGGGAGGGAGACAGAGAACGAAAGGGAGAGAGGAAGGCAAAAAGAGGATGAATAGCCAGAATAGCAGAGTTATAAGGAGAATGAGTAGCTGTGTGTGGGGGAGCCTGTGAGCTGGAGAAGTTTAGGGTAGGGAAGGAGGTGAGAAGAGCTTGGATGCTAGCATGGACTCTGAAATATGTAGTGGGTACTTGTGACACTGAGGGAGCCGGGAGGCCAGCTTGTGCTTTGGTAGGGTATTAGGCACCACAGGTAGCCATTTGTCCCTTCTGCCTTTTGGAATTTGGGGAAATAGAATTTCCTTTGGACCTCACATATTACATTCTTTTCATTGGTTCTTAGGCTGGCTTCCCACAGGCAGAACCTGAGACCAGGAAGGTAGAGGAAGGACTTCATCTGTAAGAGGATTCCAGGAAGCCCTGCAGAGGAGTGAAAAGTGGAGGGAGGCAAAGAGTGGGCCAAAGGGTGCTACAGAGTGGGGTCCTTTGTGGGCAGTGAGTGCTCCGTGTGATCAGGAAGACACATCAGAGTTACCATGCCTGAGCATGAGGACTTGCACAAGATTAGTCAGTTATCAGGCGACCCTGGCTCCAAGGAGGCACTAGCTTACCAGTTCTTTCTGCCTGCCCAGACAGGGCAATGGGTGCTTGGAGTCAAAGAGTGCTTCAGACATTTGTAGGTGGCTGCTGCTGGAGCTTGAGGAACAGATGTGGGGACTGGGGAAAGTGCTGAGGTGTGTGTGGAGCTGCAACAGTGTTGTTATTGCCCCGAGGTTTTGGACCATTGCGCCGGGCCTGCCCCAGAGGAGCCTTTCACTCTTTCCACAGTGTCCAAACCAAAACTCCCTTCTCTACTGCCTCCCTTCCTTCTCAGCACTGGGGTCCACATTCACTCCCAACATTCCTCGGTATTATGGTTTGGATCTCAAATGTCCCCCAAAAGATTGCTTGTTAGTCTGTGGTACTTTGGGGGAAGTAATGCAGTCCTTGGCAGGTAGAGCTGAAGGCAGTAGGTAGTTGGAAACACGCCCTAGGAGGACATGTTGGGAGCCCTCTCCTCCTCTGTTTCCTGGTTGCCACCATGCCCTCCTGGTCACGATGTTCTGTCTTACTCCAACCCTGGACACAAGAGAACTAAGTGATCATGCATTGATACTTTTGAAGCCACAAAACAAAACAAACCTTTCTTCCTTTCATTTTTAATTAAAAACTTTTGTTGCTGTTGCTATAGAGACAGAGTCTTGCTATGTATCCCTGGCTGGCCTAGAACTCACTATGTAGTCAAGGACTGGTCTCCAGTGCAAAGATCTTTCCACCCTACCCTGTTGGCATTAGAGGCCTGAGGCACCACACCCAGCCTCTTTTTTCCTTCAAGTTCATTCTCTATTTTTTCACAGTGATGAAAAGTTGACAGATATTCCAGATTTGAGTTATTAGTGAGAATCCTTGACAAGATCTTGTCAGTGCTTGTACAATTCCTAAGATAGTGCTGAACTTAAGATAAGAGTGTTCCCATGCTCCTCTGCTCTGTTCTGGAAGCTGACGCCTTCCCTTCCCTTCTAGGGCATTGGGCCTCTCTTCAGTTTTTAATGTCCATTTTGGTGATTTGAGCTATGTTACAAACTGTTTGCCATCTTACCTCCAAAAGACAGTGGCTAATTGCCATCCTCTTGGGTGTTGACTGGATGTAGTAGTTCTCCAATGAGTAGAAAATGGTAGAAACGAAGAGCTGTGCTCAGGACCCAAACAGCATCGTAACTCCCTCTATCCTGCGTCAGACTCTGAGGGAAGCCACATACATTCCTTTGAGGAAGTTCACTAGCCCGGGAAGAGAGCCCAGGAGATTCTTCAAGCAGTTAGCTGGCAGCAGAGGCAAGGGTCAGAGAGTGAGTGTGAAAGAGACCCTGCAGCACCTGTCAAGTCTTTAGACAGAAACCCCTGAGTCGGAGCCCCCCTTCTCTGCCCCCCCAGTCGAAACCCCCCTTCTCTGCCCCCCCAGTCGGAGCCCCCCTTCTCTGCCCCCCCTCGAGTTGGAGCCCCCCATCACCTAAGCTGCTCCCAGGATCTGGTCTCACTAAAGCTGTGAAAATAAAGGTTTGTTATCTAAAACTGCGGAGTTTGCAATAATTTGTTCAGCTGTAGTTGCATTAAGATTTTTCCGTTTTCTAGTTTTACTCATTTTGGTAATTTGAGGCTGGCTTTAAAAATGTATTATTTTTGTAAGTGATGTAGTCTAATTCTCCATCTTAAACAAGGATTTGAGTAGCAGCTCATTGTCTTGAATGTTATACAAGCATCACTTTTCCTCTTTCCTCCTTTTTTTTTTTTTGGTTTTGAGACAGGGTTTCTCTGTGTAGTTTTGGTGCCTGTCCTGGATCTCACTCTGTAGAACAGGCTGGCCTCGAACTCACAAAGATCCACCTGGCTCTGCCTCCCAAGTGCTGGGATGAAAGGCGTGTGCCACCACTGCCTGGCCCTTTCCTCCTTTATGTTGTCACACAGTCACTGGGGACTGGTGGCATCTTTTCTCGTTTTATTTCTTGGACAGCATTGACAAGGAAAGGCTAGGAGTGGCTGCCTCCAAGGGCTTTCCTGTTTTACAAAGTTTTCCTCCCCTGCTTCTCAAGTCCTCTCTGAATGGTTGAGACCAACACCACCACCGCCTTCTGGCTTGTATGGATTAGAAGGCCTCTTTCCGGAGTTGGGGATATAGCTCAGTGTTAGAGCGCTTGCCTAGCAAGCACAAGTCCCTGGGTTCGGTCCTCAGCTCTGGGGAAAAAAAAAAGTCCTCTTTCCTTTACATCCAGGTACATAGTCTCAATTTCCTCTGCTAGAAGTCTCTTAAGTAATACTTTCTCTTATAACATTTATAGAAACATTACATGAAAAAATAAAACAGAATAAAGGACTATCAAATGACTAGGTAGATAGGCAGCTCATGATTGGAGACTCAGTCCAGAGAGTAGGAAAGGAAGGTGTTCCACTACAAGTAATGTTTCAATATAAAACATTTTGTTTTGAAATATAAGGAGAGAACAAGGTTTGGAACCAGACTTGACCACCCTTTCCCCAAAAAAATCCTGACTAGAAACACACTGTTTAAAATGCAGGATACAAACCAGGCTATGGTGGTGCACACCCTTAATCCCATCAGACTAAGATAGATCTCGGAGTTGGACCCAGCCTGGTCTACAGAGCTAAATCTAGGATAGCCAAGGCTACACAAAGAAATCCTGTCTTGAAAACAAATAAACAAACAAAATGCAGAACACAAAATGTTCCATACTATAAGGTAAGAACCATGGGGAAAGTATGGGCACACATGGGCAAAGGTGAGGGAGCCTGGAGAAGGTGAGTAGTTATTTAACCTTTGACATCAGAGACATGCTGTGGGATGTCTTTCTGTATGCTGTGAATATGTGTGGCTCCCACTGGATGATAAATAAAGCTGAATTGGCCTATGGCAGGGCAAGATGGAGCCAGGAGGAAAAATCCAATAGAGATAGTGAGAGAAGAAAGGAAGATGCCAGCCTGCCCAAGGAGCAACAAGATGTCAGCAGACTGGTAGCGCCACAGCCACATGGCAACATATAGATTAATAGGAATGGGTTAATTTAAGATGAAAGAGCTAGCTAGCAAGAAGCCTGCCATCGAGCCGAGCGGTGGTGGAGCACGCCTTTAATCCCAGAACTCAAGAGGCAGAGGCAGGCAAATCTCGGTGAGTTCGAGGCCGGCCTGGTCTACAGAGTGAGATCCAGGACAGGCACCAAAATTACACAGAGAAGCCCTGTCTCGATAAAACAAAACAAAACAAAACAAAACAAAACAAAACAAAACAAAACAAACAAACAAACAAACAAAAAGAAGCCTGCCATAGACCATGCTGCTGTGGATATCGCTCTGTATGCTGTGAATGTGTTGCTCTGATTTGGTTGATAAATAAAACACTGGCCAGGTGTTGGTGGCACACACCTTTAATCCCAGCACTCGAGAGGCAGAGGCAGGCGGATTTCTGTGAGTTCGAGGCCATCCTGGGCTACCAAGTGAGCTCCAGGAAAGGCGCAAAGCTACACAGAGAAACCCTGTCTCGAAAAACCAAATAAATAAATAAATAAATAAATAAATAAATAAATAAATAAATAAATAAATAAAATAAAAAAATAAAACACCGATTGGCCAGTAGCCAGACAGGAAGTATAGCATAGGCAAGACAAGCAGAGAGGAGAATTCTGGGAACAGGAAGGCTGAGTCAGGAGTCTCCAGCCAGACACAGAGGAAGCAAGATGTAAAAGTACTGGTAAGCCACAAGCCACGTGGCAACTTATAGATAAATAGAAATGGGTTAATTTAAGATATAAGAACTAGATAGCAAGAAGCCTGTCATGGCCATACAGTTTATAAGTAATATTAGTCTCTGTGTGTTTACTTGGGTCTGAGTGGCTGCAGGCCCAGACGAGACTGGAGTAAACTCCAACTACACCATACAGTTTATAATTAATATAAGTCTCTGAATGATTATTTTATAAACAGCTGCAGGACCGCGGGTGGGAGAGATTTGTCTGGACTACAGGACAAGGCAGGGCCGGAGGAATCTGTCTACAGAGACACACCTTTGAAACTGTAAATCCAAAACCTTTCTAGGATGAACAAGGCTGCACACACCCAGGTGGATTTCCATAAACAAACCACACTGTAGAATTTTAAAAGGTAAGTCAGGCTGGGCTTGTGGATGTGAGAATGACAGCATTCTTTCCTTCTAACTGAAGCGTCTCAGCTAAGACTTCTCCTGTGTTGGTGAGGTACTTTCTGGAGTGACTATATGTTATCTCTTCTCTCTTCTCTCTCCTTCTTCTTCTCCTTCTCCTTCTTCTTCTCCTCCTCCTGCTCCTCCTCCTCCTGCTCTTCCTCCTCCTCCTTCTCCCTCTCCCCCTCCCTCTCCCCTCCCTCCCCCCCCCCCTCCTCCCCCTCCTTCCCCTCCTCCTCCTCCTCCTCCTCCTCCTCCTTCTTCTTCTTCAGATTTATTTATTTTTATGTGCATTGGTGTTTTGCCTGCATGCATGTCTGTGCAAGGGTGCCAGATGTGCTAGAATTGGAGTTACAGACAGTTGTGGGTTGCCATGTGGATGCTGGGAATTGAATCTGGGTCCTCTGGAAGGACAGCCAGGGTTCTTAACTGCTGAGCCATCTCTCCAACCCTCTCTTTTCCTTTTAATAAAATGTTTCCAAAGTGGTTTTATGGTTGATTATTTTGCCTGGGCAAAAATAATGATTATAAAACATGTACAATTTGAAGGGTTCTAAGTTCCAATTTTAAAATCTTACTGACTAGGTGGTGTCTCAGGGGCAGTGGCTGCTGTCTGCCTTGGCTCCTGATAAGGGACCGCCTGCCTCAGTCACCTGTGTTTGTGACTCTCTGAGCGTGGAGATGAACTAAGGGGTGATAGCAAAGAGTTGTAGAACTGAGCTGCACTGCAAGGGAGGAAGGCCTGCATTAGGTCTGTCTATAAAACCATTTATGATCTCTTATGCCCCACTCATTAAGTAACATAATAAGCACCACAGGTCACATTACAGATGTACCTGTGGTTAACTTCAAAATGTGCCATCTCCAGGAGGAATTGTACTTGGAGCAGGGCCAGCTGCATTGCCGTGGCAAACTGTTTCCATCTGCCCTGTGGCTGGCGAAACACCCATCACTTACGTCTGCTCTTAGCACCAGGCTTGCCAATGCCCTTTACCTCCTTTGATGAGCAGAGAGGGGCGTGGAAGTAACCTCAAGCCAATGCAGTAGATCTCTCCAGAGAGAACGCCAGTGCTGGCCGTCATGGCTGGTAGAAGTGACCTTGCAGAAGGTGAGGGGAGTGTACTCAGGAGCTACGTTCACATTAAAGAGCTGTGTAGAAGAATGGCCAATGTCTGCAATTGCAGCAGGCAGTGAACAGACTTTCTATGTCGTTGTCAATTCCTGGTTTGAACATCTTTGTAGAAGGTAAACTCTTATATTTATTATGTTTATAAAAATGTCTTGTGCCGGATGGCGGTGGCGCATGTCTTTAATCCCAGCACTCGGGAGGCAGAGCCAGGTGGATCTCTTTAAGTTCGAGGCCAGCCTGGGCTACAGAGCGAGAACCAGGACAAGCACTAAAACTACACAGAGAAATCCTGTCTTGAAAAAAGAAAACAAAATCAAACAAAACAAAACAAAAAATGTCTTGTTTGGGACTGGAGAAATGGCTTCAGTTAAGAGCACTGGCTGCTCTTCTGGAGAACCTGGATTTGATGCCCAGCACACACAAGTGTGGAGGTCAAAAGACAACTCCCACCATATGGGTTCTGGGGATTGAATTTGGGTTCATCATGCCTTTATCATGGCCACAAGACCTTTATCTGCTAAGTCATCTCAACAACTCAATCGGTATAATGACACCATATAGGATGTCTTAGTTTTCAGAAGTACTAGGGATTGACCCTAGGTCTTCATGCATGCAAGGCAAGCAATGTGTCACTGAGTGACAGCCCCAGTCCTTATTTATTCCTTGACAATTTCATGCATATACAATGTATCTACCCTCAGCTCCCTCCTTCCACTCCCCTACCCTGACCTCTCCCAACATGTCCCTCCCATCTCGGTGTCCTCCTGCTCCTCCTCCTCCTCTTCCTCTTCCTCCTCTTCTATAACCAACTGAGTCCAGTTAGTTTCCACATGCTCATGGTATGGAGCCATCCACTAGAGCATAAGCAACCTATCAACAGCCACATCCCTGGGGAAAAATGGCTCCTTCTCCCCCAACAGCCACCAACTGCCAGTAGCACTTCAGCTAGAGGTGGGGCCTCATCCCTGCTGCAACGGTGACTGGCTTGATCTTGTATAGGTCTTATGCAGGTAACCATAACTTCTGTGAGTTCACACATGAAATATCCAAGCAAGAGACAGAATTTCCCAACACTGCTCCCCACCCTCTGGCTCTTATATTCTTCATCCTTGGGGAGGTGGATGGATACAGACATCCTACTTTGGGACGAACACTCCGAGTTACTTATTCTCAGCGCTTTGTTAGACTCGTCTCTTTGAGTCTCTGCATTAACCCAGTGCAAAGCAAAGCTTCTCTGAAAGTGTCAAGAGCAGCACTAATATATCGCATGAGCATGAGGGTTTAGTAGGCAGTTTGATAACTTGTCCTTCGAGCAAAAGAACAGTAGTATATATATGTGTCCCTAGGGTCTTATATAGGGGTTTGTCTGATCGTCATGGAGACCGCCAAGTTAACATCCGATGTCTTGTTCAAGAACAAAGAGTGACTATGAAAAGCACGGCACCCACCTCTGGCAATGACCTCCCTGCTGCCTCACTGCAAGGCGAGGAGTACCACAAGAGAGGAAGTGCGTAGGGAGGATGGAGGGAACGGCAAAAATTCATCCTCTTCTCGGGAGGTCTCTCGGAGTAACCCACTTCCATAACGACGGCCTTAATCAAGGGCATCCTCATGACCTAAGCACCTGTTAGAAGTCTCATCTCTTAACACGGTTGCCATGACAGTTTTAACAAACTTCAACCCTCACAAAGATGGACTGAGACACTTGTCTTTAAAATGCTCACAATTTCTGTAAGTGATCGTAGTGTCAAAACTCCTAGAACTTGCCTGAAATATGAATTCACGTGCCTTTTCATCTTGTATTAATTTTTTCATGTATTTCTTACAAGTATTTATATTTTTGTTTGTGTGTTTCTCAGCTCTAGATGTCAAGGTTTTATGACCCTTACCTTGTTACCTCCGGATACACTGTTATCTCAAATTCCCACACCTGTGTCTCTTCTGGAAAGTTCTCTAGGGATACTCTGTTAGGTCAGACCTTTGCTACTGCACAAACTTCCTCCAGATACTCACTTAGGGTGGAAGCAACTGCTTGACACATGTCAACCTCAAAAGAGAGGCACTCAAGGGTAGGACTATGGTCAATAACTTTCATTTTCTTTGTATTCTAAAATTTCCAAGTGTTCAATAATAAACATTTATTGCTTTTATTTATAACTCCAAAGATGAGTTATTTATAATAGATGAGCACCACTGATCCTCATAAATGACCATGAATCTGTTTTTATTCTATTTATTTATTTAGTTAGTTAGTTAGTTAGTTTTTCGAGACAGGGTTTCTCTGTGTAGCTTTGGAACCTGTCCTGGAACTCACTTTGTAGACCAGGATGGCCTCGAACTCACAGAGATCCACCTGGCTCTGCCTCCCAAACGCTGGGATTAAAGGCAGCCTACGGATCTCTATTATTTTCAGACAATAGACTATGGGATTGTTTCTATATTTCAATGTGTGTGTATATTTCAGTTGTGTGTTTTGTCTTTTTTATGACTTAAAATGACTGTAAGTTCACCATCTGTGATGAACTAAGAAAGATTTTGATTTATTAACGGCAGATGTCTAGTTTGCCATTTTATTTTATGAAAGTCGACGTGTCCCAGTCTGGCTGGAAACTGTTATGTAGCCGAGGATGACCTTGATGCTCCTGCTTCGGCTTCTCCAGTGGCTGGATTGCAGGTGTGCACAAGCATACCCAGTTTGTGAGACGCTTGACAAAGCCAGGGCTTTGTGTGTGCTAAGCAAGTGCTCTACCATCTGAGCTAAGCCCCAACCACGAGTCTATCATTTTACAAAATTATTCATGATACACTTTTTAGTCAAATATTGAATATTAGAGTATAAAATACAATTCTAGAATATAAAATTAGAATATAAAATATAAAAATTTTATATTAGATTTATATAAATATACATTTTATATTTGAATTTAAGATAAGTTTCTCACAAAATTTATAAATGAACATAAAACATCTACTTTAATTTTGTGCCGTTGTAAATGATAATAAACATCTATTTTAATTTTTGTACCTCTGTAAATGATGATAAACATCTATTTTAATTTTTTTGTTGTTTTTTGAGACAAGGTCTCACTCTGTAGCCAGATATTAATTGTTTGGCTAGAATTCATTTTAACATTTACATAGAGACATAAAATTTCAAGTAGAAGCCGGGTAGTAGTGGAGCACGCCTTTAATCCTAGCGCTCTGGAGACAGAGGCAAGTGGATCTCTGAGTTTGAAGCCAATCTGGTCTACAGAACAAGCTCCAGGACACCAGGGCTACACAGAGAAACCCTGTCTTGAAAAGGGAAATTTCAAATAAAAATCTGGATGTGGTGGCACATGCCTTTAATCCCAGCACTTGGGAGGCAGAGGCAGACAGATTTCTATGAGTTCAAGGCCACTCTACATAGTGAGTTCCAGAACAGCCAGGGCTATGTAGAGAGACCTTGTCTCAAAAATAAATAAATAAATAAAACAAAACAACCAAACCAACAACAAAAAAACAAATAGTTTTTTTCTGGGTGTGTCTCTACAGGAGGCTTTCTGTTCTGTGGTTAGAGCCTTGGAGTTGGTGATAGTTACGTTACCTCAAGCAAAATTTTAACCATTCTGAGAAACATTTTTTTGTGACCTACACAGTGGGGTAAGAATGGTATCTACCTTATGAAGTTATTATATGATCAACAAAATCCAGATTGGGGGAAACTCTTCAAGAATGTCCCAGTTTTGTTAAATAAATTGAAAGGAAAATAAAGATGTTTTTCCCTGGAGGAAGGAAAGACTGAATATACAATACATTTAGTAGGATACCTGAAGTAAAAACTGTAGCTATCACTACTGTGCACCTTCTGAATCAAACTACAATTACTTAAATCAAACTCGAGTTCATGACCTTCCACTAGGTGTGTTCCAGGGCTTTTTATTTCCAGGGAATGTTAGTTATATGGTTCCCGCCGGATCAGTGAGGGATTATAGAGAGGCTAATGACAGACCCCTATCTGTCCTGGCTTGGATGCGGATGTGACATCTTGAGCAAACAATTCCTCTGCTTTTCTGCCTCCTTTGGATGAATATCACCAGGGCTGCTGTTGTAAAGACTGTTACACCATCAGATGGACAGTGCCTCGGCATCCAATAAGTGTCCAAGAAATACTGCTTCTTGGTGTTTCTATTATAACAGCAAACATTTCTCCTGCCCTAAATAAGCTTATGATTCAATAGAAGACGTAGAAACATGTGACATGAACATAGAGAACCGTAACTCAAGGCTCAAGTTTAAGAACATGGCAAGATACATAAAGGTGCCTAGCTTCTGAGAGGAGGGACTGAATGGTGAAACTGCAGAGGCAAACGTGTGTGGACCACAGGATGTTTTCAGGAGCCTCTCCTCTGACTGGAGTAGCTGCAGGACATTTTCAGGAGCCTCCCTTCTGACTGGAGTAGCTGCAGTCCTGGGCTACTATGTCTTCTCTCCTAAGAGTCTAGGGGGAAGCTGCTGTGAATGCAAACTCAAGATCCCCTGGGTTGCCATCCTTCATGGCTGGCTGTTGGTTCTAACTCCATCAACATGACTTCCTGCTCAGTACTTTCCAGTGTATTGTCTTGCAGCAGCCACTGGAAGGAAGCTTTGTTAGAGGGAAGAATCCTGGCTGACAGACACAGATCACTTAGGCACAGAAAGACCCTTACACAGGGAAAGGGGGCTGAGCAATGGCTTGGAGGAGAGGCTTGAAGCTACATGCAAGTCCTCTGAGTCCCCAAGTCCTCTTTACCCTTTCTTCTTATCCTCAGGCAGCCTTTGTGTGCCTTTCACAATAGGCAGAGCAGAGCAGCAAGATGAAGAGTAGCCAGCAGGGTGGGAGGAGCCCTGGATTTGAGTCAAAAGAGCAGTGTGAGTCATGGGTTCATCCCTTGGACGAGATGCACTGAATTGCAATTTCCTTAACCATAAAACAGACTTAGTAATATCTGCCTCAAGAGTCTAGTGCGAAGACTGAGTGAATTCGTGTGTATGAAACCCGAGTTGTTATTGTCAGTGATATGGCTCCTTTTGCCCTTGATTTTGGGTCTACCTTGAGTGTCTTGAACGTTTCACTCAAGTAAGTGTGTTTACTACTAGCCTGGACCAAGACAAACAAGCAGAAGCCTTGCACGGTTGTTTACTTGCACGGCTGTTTACACTGTGATACGCTTTAAACATATCCTGCATTTATTTCTTCCCATAGGGAAATCCCTGCTCTGCACAAGGGAGAATCTTTTCACCTTTTCATAATTCATCACCAATACTGCGGTCATCTTAAGATCACTCCTAGGAAAAGAGGGTTTCTTCAAGGCCTGCAGCACCATTTCCCAGCAAGGGTAGAAGACGACCTTGTGTGGATACAAGCTGTAATCATTTCAGAGTCTGACAAAAGGCTTCTCTCTGCTCAGACCAGCTATGCCTTTTGTTAGCTTGGTTCTTTAAAAACAAAAACAAAAACCGCAAACTCTAGCAAGAAGGACACTACAAAAATAGAAACGCCAATCTCTAAGGTTTTTAAGAAACTTTTCAAATGATAAATTATTTATTTCAAGCATCCTTAATATGATTTATCTTATTTTAGATATAGGACATTCAAGAACCTGCCCAAGGTTAAAAGCAGCCAGAGCTGGAAGTTGGTCTGGAACTCACCACTTCTTTTTCATATATACAATACATGTATTTGTATTTTTATTCATATGTGTAACTTTTTTGTTGTTTATTTATTTATTGTGTGTGTATATGCGTTTCACGTGTGGAGGTGGGAGGGTACCTTGCGAGAGTTGGTTCTCTCCTTCTATGATGTGGATTCTTGGGATTAAACTTCGGCTATCAGACTGTGCTCTGTGACAAATGCTTTTACCTGCTGAGCCATCTCGCCAGCCCCCACAGCCTCTGGGAATAACCGATTCCTGGTTTACTGCATTTACTGAATATAAACTACACATGTGCTGTGGAAGCTTTATTTATCATCTCGGAACTTACGATCTAATGGAGATTCAGTCTCTGTCCGCTTCCCCAAATGCACAGACACATTCCCCTTATACAAAGCAAACAGCAATGAGAAATATGAGATATGACAATATTGCTAAGGTAGACGAGGGGATACATCAATCAGTATTCAGGCAGAGGGGAAATCTGAGAATATTTTATAGAGCAGAAGGGTTGTGAGCTGAGGCTGGGGGCAGGCTTGGTCGTTGCTAGGAGTAAGAGGAGTAGGGACCAAAGATACCTCCTCAGCTAGAGTGTTCTGTTAGAGTCAGTAAGCATACAGAACAGACAAACGTCCAGTAGATCTGCAGTGTGCACCAACCACGGTTCAGACTGCCGAAGACTTTGAATTCTGACCTGAGGCTAGACTTGGTTTATCAGGCAGTATCATCAATGGCTTCTGGTGGAAAAGATACAAGATATGCGTTCTAATAGGATGGTTGCTATGGCACCAGCTTAGAAGGAGAGATGATAGGCGGGAAGCCAGCAACTCATTTATTCAACCCTTTAACAAATGGATGTGAGTAACAGGACCCAGACCTTAGGTCTTCAGATCTTAGCACCAGTGACTCCATGATGGACGTACCAATGAGGCCCTAAAACTCGGCATGTAGACTGTTGTGGAATATTACTTTAAGATATGTTACATTTGTTTACGCCGTGGAACATTTGCTTTTTGTTTTTGTTTTTGTTTTTGTTTTTGTTTTTTTCGAGACAGGGTTTCTCCGTGTAGCTTTGCGCCTTTCCTGGAACTCACTTGGGAGCCCAGGCTGGCCTCGAACTCACAGAGATCCACCTGGCTCTGCCTCCTGAGTGCTGGGATTAAAGGCGTGCGCCACCACCGCCCGGCGAACATTTGCTTTAATGATGCAAAGATGTGGTGCATTCTTTTATGTTGCATTTGTTTAACTCTGTGAAGCTGTGTTACTTGCCTGTCAAAAACACCTGATGGTCTAATAAAGAACTGAATGGTCAATAGCAAGGCAGGAGAAAGGATAGGCAGGGCTGGCAGGCAGAGAGCATATATAGAAAAGGAGAAATCAGAAGAAAGAGCAAGAACAAGGAGAGGAGGACCCTCGGGGCCAGTCACACAGCCAGCCACAGAGTAAGAGTGAAAGTAAGATATACAGAAGTAAGAAAAAGAAAAGGCCCAGAGGCAAAAGGTATATGGGATAATTTAAGTTAAGGAAAGCTGGCTAGAAATAAGCCAAGCTAAGCCCGGGCATTCATAAGATATACTAAGTCTCCATGTGTATTACTTATTTGGGAGCTGGGTGGTAGGCCCCTCAAAAGAGCAAAGAGTCAAAAAAGTAAAATAACAACCAACTACAGTAGACAGTACCACCTGCCAAAATGAAAACAAAGACCGGTAATCCATCAAAGTCCACAGTTCTGGGAGAGGGTCTAAATGCACTAATCTTGCTTTGGGTCCTCTGTAGTTCTGTTTCCAGCTAACTGTTCTTATTAACTGAAGTGTGTCAACCAGAATATGGGTGTTTTGTTTTGTTTGTTTGTTTGGGTTTTGTTGTTGTTGTTGTTGTTTTTGGTGTGTGTGTGTGTGTGTGTGTGTGTGTGTGTGTGTGTGTGTGTGCTTGAAAGCTCACCCTGAGAAAGGCTTTAACTACACTGGGATCCCAAATACCCAGAGTGCAACAGTTGCGATGTTGGGTAGACCAGCACAAAAGAGGCCAAACCCCTGCTCCTGAGTGAACGAACACTTACCAAGGGGGCCAAGAGGTGGCAAGAACAGAATGCTTTGGTGACCAGGGACATCTAAACCAGGAGGTGGTTTCGTTCTACCAAAATATAGACAATGAATAGGGCTGGGCATGTGGCTCATGTCTGTAATTCCAGCACTTGGGAGGCTGAGGCAGGAGGATAAAGAGTTCAAGGCCAGCTGAACTCTTGGTTGCACAAGACCCTGTCCTGAAGAACTTTTAGAAAGAGATTAGCTAAGACAATAAGGCACAAGAGTGAGTTCTTTCTGGGAATGGCATGAGAGAAGTGTGAACTAACATGACAGGTTCAAGGAACAAGGGGCTTCTCGGGACCTGGGTCAAAGCCGTGGGTGGGGTGGAGAGAAACATTTGCTTATCATGAGTCCCCGGGTTTGATCATCAGCACCACAGAAAAAAATAAACAAAACAATCCAAAAGGTGGGAGACACAGCTAGAAAGGTCAGTGAGCCAGAGCATGAGATATTGAATGTGTTAGCTAAGAGATGAACTTCAGCCAGGAAGTAATGAAGAGTTCCTGAGTAGACGAGGAACTAAGACAAGTTTAAATAGCATTAAAACCATTCTGGTGAGATGTAATCAGGTCTCAACCTTGATGGATCCAGGCAGTGAGGCTAAAAAAGATCTTGTTGTTTGAAGATGTAGCGGAAACTTGAAGTAATAGAACTGATCTTAATAGATTTTATTTGCTTAGGAGACATTAAATCACACATAGTAGAATTTAGCTAAGGAAGTGCTGCCCTCAAAACACCCCAAAGATAAGTGGTGTTAACCAGGCCTGTTAGAGATAAGCAACATTTAAGATGGTAGGATGGAAGTGTTTGTTCATCAGCATGGACCAGCCATCAGGCCCATTGCCAAAGAACATGCCTCTAACAGGCAGCTCAAGGGGGCAGAGCAGGGTCGCAACCAATATTTGGTCCAAGTCTGCCACAAAGCCCCCAGTTCTCCTCTTGAGAAAAGCACAATTCTGCCAGGTGGGCAAGATGACCCAGGTAACAGCTATTTGAAAAGAACAACACCGGCGTACGTAAGAAATAACTCTGGCAATATCACTGCTTTATAAATCTCCCATCTGCCCAAGCAGCCAGACTTGCAGTCTCCTCTCTCTGTTTAAATTGTTGAAAGTGTAACCTGGAGCCAGAACCTGAAGGAGATTTAAGGATGGCAGTGTGTGTAAACTCCACAAGTCTAAGGGGTATAGAAGTTAGTCAAATCTTCTGTTTAAGGTCGACTCTTCTTTGGGCATTAGCTACAGATGGCCACATGCTTTTTTTTTTTTTTTTTCAGAAAAAAGTTTTTTTTTTTTTTTTTTTTTTTCTTTCTCTCTCTCTCTCTCTCTCTCTCTCTCTCTCTCTCTCTCTCTCTCTCTCTCTCTCTCTCTCGTTTTTTGAGACAGGGTTTCTCTGTGTAGCCCTGTCTCTCTTAGAACTCACTCTGTAGACCAGGCTGGCCTCAAACTCAGAGATCCACCTGCCTTTACCTCCCAAGTGCTGGGATTAAAGGCATGTGCTTCCACGGCCCAGCCCTTTATTAATCTCTCAAGTGTGTGGAGTGATTTCTCACTGGGAAGGCAAATTATTTCCACAACAGAATGGACTCAGACTAATACAGAAAGTGATTACAATTCAAGAGGAAACCAAAGGTTAATTTCTGGGTGGATACCAGTGGGTTTTCAAAAGAGAAGGAAGTGTGAAGGCTGGATTCCCGGAAGAGGTGTGGCTTGAGGGTAGAGACTGCCGGGCAGGTGCGAACAGACCAGACACTTGACTTCTGTGGCTGTGGGGAGAAGGGCTGCATCTGTGGTGGGCAGATGGATGGTATGTGGTAGGCTTATGGGACACCCTAAACGGAGCAAGATGAGATGAATTAAGCAAGATACATGCTGGAAACTTTGAACAGAGTTGACCTCTGTTCAAAAACCGTGGCTCAAGGCATTTCATTTAACTGCAAGAAGTTTGGATGGCTTTGGAGATAGGGGTCTCTGATTATCCTGAAAATATGGTTGTGGAATGTGGAGTCCTTTATTTTGTCCAAGTATGTATGATCCTATCTTCTCAGGCACAAGCATGAAATGATTTTTTTTCCGCTCAGGTACGATCACATAATATTAGCTATTATGGCTAATGTAACCTAGAGTTCTTGAAGAACTATTTCTAGAAAACATCCTGATGGGGAACTGTGCAGTTCTGCAGCTGATACCTTTCTCAGTATCAGAGGAAAGGCCCCGTGTATCTCAACAAACTTTCCTAGGACTAGTCTCCATGTCCCTGGTTCGATATTATACACAGGGGCCAACCACGTAGTGGTTTAGGATCCCTATGATGGTGTAAAGAGTCTCACATGGAATCAGCAGTGAAACAGAGAAAGCCCAAAGGATGATGGGAGAAGAGAACAAAGATGGAGAGAAAAGCCAGGGATGGGAGAGAGTTTAGAAATGAGTGACACTTACAGACCTGGAACCTGTAGACTCAGGAAAGAGAAGCCTATGGTGGTGGGAAAGAGGATGTGCCATTCTCCTTAGCTGCCTCTTTGGGATAGAAGAGCTCAAATGCATGTAGCCAGAAGGAACAGAAAGAGGTCATAGACTTTTCAAAAGGCAGGGAGAGACAGAGAGACAGAGAGACTCATAGAGGGAGTACCAGAGATCCAAGGATTTGATCCTAAATACAGGCCAGAGCCTGTATTTAGTGGCTGCCTCAAGCTATCTCTGTGGTTTCATAGCTGGGTTATACTTAGGACGTCTGGGCAGGTAGTAGGTGTCTAAAGAAGATATGAAAGGCAATAGCAGCAGCAGCATTCAAAACAGTCAACCAGTCCCCCCCTCTTGAAACACTCCTTTCTCCTAGGCTGTGGGACCACCAGCCTCCTGTACCCCCCGGTGACTTCATTCACGTGATTTTTCTGCCTCTGTTTTCTTATCGAAACTCCGGATGAAGGAGTTCCCTCCCAGACCCTCCCCTCTGCTCTGGCTACCTGATCTGAGCAAGTGAACTCATCCAGTCTGGGTTTAAACATCACATATACACACAGATGGCCCCCAAACTACAGTTCTTGCCATTCCCTGACTCAGACATCTAAACGCACACTTGATGTTTCTGCTGCCTATCGCGCAGACATCTCAGAGTTTACGAAGACAAAATTACACGCTTGATCTTCCTGCCCCATCTTGTCCCGTCCCTTCTCAGCCTACCACCATCCCCTCGGTTCCTTAAACAAAACCACCCTTGCTCCCTTTCCTTTTCTCAGCCAATCAATAAGCAGTGTCCACCATCCTACTTTTAAAATCTATCCCAAGCTGCCCATTTATTGTCACCGCCTCTGTTAACCTCACAGTGTGAACCTCATTCTCTGCTGGCCTGGCCACTGTTAGAACTACCTGCTGTGCCCATCTGCTGAGGATGGCACACTCACGCTCACTGCCGTCTGCAACTCTCTGTGGTCTGTCACCACCCTTCAGTTCCAACCCCATCTGGTTTGACGCTCCTCCTTGCTCAGATCTTTTGTCAACTCCTTTTTCCACGTGCATCTTTGAAATGACGCAGCTGAAAGCTGGGCAAGAATCCCGAAGGAGAGAGGGTATGAGAAGACGGGGGTGGGGGGGTGGGGGGGAGTGGGGGAGGTGAGGGGGTGGGGGGTGGGCGTGGGTGGGGCGGATGTGACAACAAGACACCGAAGACAACCAAGTCAGCACTCTTTGGATCGCTGGTCCCGGCAACAGACCTCTACTCCTTGGAGATCTCCTGAGATACCGCAGAGTGTCTCCCTGAGCTGTTAAATGATGCGAGGCTGGTGCATTTGTTTACCAGCTCTTACCCTCCAAATTAAGGGTTGTCTGGAGGGCATAAATACCCCCTTCAGGCTGTACTTGGTATTCATACGCCTGAGGTGGGAGGCTGAAAGCTGCAGGTGTATTGGAAATTGCATCAGAGCCGAAAACCAAGGAGGGCCGAGGAGACGGTTGACCAAGGAGACCAGAGGAGTCTTCTGTTCCATGAGTTTCTTGTCTTGGAGGTTTTGCACATCTTCCCTTGGTCTCAACTTCTCTTCCCCCCATTCTGCAATTAGCTGGGTCCCTTTGTCCTTTAGACTGAAGTTCAAGTATGGTTCCCAAAGAGATGCCATCCCAATCTCCCACTCTAAATGATGCTTCCCTTGCCACTGTCCATCACTGTCAAGTGTACCTACTGGGAATACATGCGTTTAGCATTATACGTTGTTTCTGTGATCCACATGACATTGCAGCTCTGTCTGCCCAGTTTGTGTCTGTACACCTAGTGCCTGAGATTGTGCCTGACACCCTAGGTACATAATGAATGAACTCAAAAAGCCCCCAAACCTGCTTCATGTCTTTCTTTTGGTAGGGAACCCCAGAGAGAGGTATGTCTCTTCGATAAGCCTTCTCAGAGCTACAGAAGTTGTGTCTCCTGGGGGATGATGGGAATAATTGGGGAGGTGAGATCACACACAAAGAGAGGAAGGTCCCACAGCCCTTGGTCTCACTGTGGGTGAGACCCTGCCTGGGTGCTGGAGATACTGATGTGAGGTGAAATGCCTGTTCTCCTGACTCAAAGGAGCTTTTAAGTGGCAAAGTAGTCAGAAGGCCATAAAGTCTGAGGTGATGGAGAAAGATTGGGCTAGATTGGGAAGCCTCCTGCCCTTTTAATCCAAGGCCTTTCTACCAGATGGGGTGTGGGCGAGAGATATTTGGAGGATCTGAAGGAGACACTTGAACTATTTAAACTAAGAGGCTTGGGAATCGTTTTGTTCAGGACTCTTCGGCACTGCCCAGTGCTCCGGAAGCCAGTTCCAGGTAGAGTTCAGCCCTGCAGACTCAGAGCCGGGGCAGGGGGGCTGGCTCTGGGCCACCTGGGGGAAATGAATAGTTGGGTAGGATTAAATTTGGCATACCCACAGTCAAAACTTTCAGCTCACGACTACTACATTTTCTTTGGGGTAACTGAAAAAAAAAAAAAGAGTGATAACACTGAATAAAATGTAATGGAATCTATCTCTAAACTTGCAGCTTACAAAATAGATTTTTACGTGAAAGGTATTCTGTGCTAGCTTCAATACCGATACCTACTAATGTTTAAGCTGAGGCCTGTTTTCTGAAACAGGGTTTCTTTGTGTAGCCCTGGCTGTCCTGGAACTTGCTATGTAGACCAGACTGGCCTTGAACTCAGAGATCCGCCTCTCTCTGCCTCCTGAGTGCTGGGATTAAAAGCGTGCATCACCACCGCCCTGCAAAACTTTTAACAATAGTCACATCACCAGAAATGACTCGTGTTAGGAAGAAAATGTTAAAAGTGACCTAACTTTCAATTTATGCCTTTCTACATAAATTTATTACCAAGTTCATATGTTTATTTTTTAAAAAGTAAGCTAGCCAGGCAGTGGTGCCACATGCCTTTGATCCCAGTACTCGGGAGACAGAGGCAGACGGACCTCTGTGAGTTTGAGGCTAGCCTGGTCTACAGAGCTAGTTCTAGGACAGAAAAGGCTACACAAAGAAACCCTGTATCTAAAAACCAAAAGAGAAATAGAGAGAGACAGAGAGAGAGAGGGAGAGAGAGAGAAACAGAGAGAAAGGGAGAGAGAGGGAGAGGAAGAGAGAGGGGGAGAGAGAGAGAAAGGGTGAGGGGGAGAGAGGGAGAGAGAGGGGGAGAGAGGGAGAGAGAGGGAGAGAGAGGGAGAGAGAGAGAGGAAGAAAATGTGGTGTTTGAAAGAACATGGCCCCAAAGGGAGTGGCACTATTAGGAGGCATGGCATGTTAGAGTGGGTATGGTCTTGTTGGAGGAAGTGTGTCACTGAAGGTGGGCTTTGAGGTCTTATATATGCTCAAGCCACATCCAGTATCTCAGACCACTTCCTGTTGCCTTCGAGTCAAGATGCAGGACTCTCAGCTACTTCTCCAGCACCATGTCTGCCTGCACACTGCTGTGCCACCCACGATGATAGTGGATTAAGCCTCTGAAAAATGTAAGCCACCCTAATTAACTGTTTTCCTTTATAAGAGTTGTCGTGGAACTTCACAGCGATAGAAACCCTAAGACAGAAGTGAAAAAAGCCAACCAGGGCTGGTGAGGTGAGATGGCGGAGGGTCAAGGTGTTTGCCCTGAAGCCTGATGACCTCGATTCAATCCCCCAGGACCCACGTGGTGGAAGAAGAGAACAGGCCCCTGCAAGCTGTCCTCTGACCTCCACACTCCTGCCACGGCATGTGCATGTATGTGCACGTACACCTGAGTAAACATGATTTTTACAGAAGCAGCAAGCTGCTGGAAACCAAAACAATACAGAAGAACGGTGCTCACCTCTGTCCGTCTCACAAGACCCTCGAGTATGAGGCTTTTTCTGAAAGCACTCTGAGAAGCTGGATAATGTTGGGTCATCGTGATGAGTTATTGAAATGATGGTGTTTGGGCAGAAGATCCAGAAGCCTTAAACGTGCCTGGTGGCTGAGGTAAACAAGTGCGGCTTTACAGTGTTTACACACTGGTTGGTAGTAAACTTACCAACACTGTCAGCAGGAACTGAGTATCCACAGTGCAGGACTGGGTCATTATTAGCAGTGTGACAATAGAGTTAACACCCAGGGCTTCCATGACAACTAGAGCTGGAAACAGACTTATTTTTTTTCCAATTAAATAAAGATAAGTTATCCTTTCATAAGGATTTAAGTATTAAATTTGCTTTATAGTATTTTTGTAGTATTGAGGGTGGGTGAGAAATCTAGTATTAAAAGTTTAAAGCCAGGCATGTTGGTGCCATTCTATAATCCTGGCCTTCAGGGGTGTGAGGCAGGAGGAACAGCAGTTCTGAGGTCAGCCCGAGCTACACTGAGAGACTCTGCTCAGACAAAACAAAAACAAAAACAAAACAAAACAAAGCAAATTTAAATTAAATGAAAAAATAAACCAAAACTAAACTAAATGAATAATAAACAAAACTTTAAAATTCAGTATTTATTTTTCTTCTAAAGCATACAACTATTGTGAACCTCTCCAAATCAGAGCCCCGAAGCCTCCTAAGGCAGTGCACACAGGGATTTATCTGAACAGAGACCTTAAAAGTAAAAAACCAGTATGGAATAAAAGAGCAGACTCATTTAAGAGGTGATTGTAGAAGTAATCTGGCCTTGGGCCTAGAAAGAGAAACTGAGTGGGGAGATACTTCTAGGGGTTTTTGTTGTTGTTGTTGTTGTTGTTTTTTAATTTGCTTTAGGGCAAAAGGGCCAGGGGCTGTTTAGAGAAATCTCCCAGTTTCTACCATTTTCTCAAATGCCTAGGTGCCATATTATGAGGGATATTATATCCCAGATCCTATCACTCAGCTCCCACCAATGAGGACAGTTTGGAAATACAGTGGTTCAATCATCAAAGAGGAAGTCCTGCAGCTTGGTAAAGTTTGACTCCACGTCGTACACGAAGAACCCTCGAAACTCCTGGGCTCTAGACTTTGTGAGCTTTAAACATACAGCCATGTAGCGTGCTTTCTCAGACTGCCGGCCCCCAAACCCCAACACAGAAACTCATTATTAGTTAAGAATGTTGTTCAGTCTTTGTTTCTGGCTAGTTGTTTTAACTTCAAGTAACTTGTTTCTCTTCATCTATGTTTTGCCTCAGGGCTTTTTTTAACCTTTCTTTCATGCCATATGTCCTAGTTCCCTGCTTCCTAGTGCCTGACTGGCTGGCCTAGTGTCTCCCTCTTTTTCTCCCTCGTTCTCTGAGTCCTCCTCCAACTTCTTTTCTTTGCCCACCAGCCCTGCCTGTCCCTCCTCTGCCTAGCTCTTGGCCGTCCATGTTTTTATTAGACCTATCAGGTACCTTAGGCAGGCAAGGTGAAACAGCAACACACTTTTACATAGTTAAACAAATGTAGCATAAACCAATTCAACACATCTTTATATAGTTAAACAATTATTCTATTTCATAGCACAGCAGGCGGCCCTTGCTCTTTTCTCTTTCCTTCCTGCATGGCCCAGCCTGCCACAGTCCCTAAACAGGGCTAGAACGCAAGATCTGGATGGGTTTTTCTCCTCTCAACAATTCTGCAATCAGGCTATTTTCAGCCTCCTTTCCTTTCTCCCAGTCCTTTGTTTTCTGGTTTCTAATTACCCGCTTGGAGTCCTTGACAAATCGGTTTCTATCTCTTCTGCCACAGAGTCTCACTTATAAAACTGAACTGCATTGAACTGTGGCCCCTGTCCCTCTGGCAGTGAGTGCCGAGCCCATCCAGCCTGAGATTCTCCCTGTGCCCTGCACAAAAGAGGTGAGTCCAGGAGGGCCCCTCCCCCACTTCTAAGCACTTTCCCCACCCCTCTGCCCACAGGGAGCTCTGCCTGTCATCCTAATTTATTTGCTTGTCTGGAGAGCGAAAGGCAGAAGTGTCTGCTGTGCAGCGACCCTTTCCTGCTTCTCTGAAGTCCCCCTCCAAGCAGCAGCCGGTTGGTGCGGTGACCCGGTCCCCAAGCTGCTGCAGGCAGCTCCCCCCCCCCCACCTCCTCTCACCACCTCGGTTTTAACCATGTTTTGCTTTTGTGAGGAAGAAACCTCTTCATCCTCTACACTTATAGAAAAATACTGGGGCGCATGAAGTGAGGTTCCCCCAAAGCATTCCTTTTGGATTTGCTTTGAGGCTTTGAAACAGGGTCTCACTGGGTAGCCCAGCTTGGCTTAGAACTCATGACAAACCTGCTTTGGCTAGCATCCTTCCCCCCCCCCCC
>CABHPR010134804.1:0-24188 GCA_902168415.1 Peromyscus melanophrys
TGTGTGTGTGTGTGTGTGTGTGTGTGTGTGTGTGTGTGTGTGTGTGTAAAACAACCGAGGCCAAGGGAAGGAATACCCTTCTGGGAAAAGCATACATAACCTAAACTATTTTGCTTTTATTCGATGCTGAGGTAGCTCACGCCTTTAATCCCAGCACTTGGGAGGCAGAGGTAGGCTGATCTTTGTGGGTTTGAGACCAGGTTGGTCTACAGAGAGAGTTCCAGGGCAGCCAGGCTATGTAGAGAGACCCTGTCTCAATATCCCCCCATGAGACATTTCTAAAAAGGAGCAGTAGTGATTGCCACAGAGGTACCACCCCCGCCCCCTCCCCGTAGTTTGTTTTCAAGGGTGTCTTGCGGGCTCTCATCTTGGTTGAGTGTATCTTAAGAAAATTGCATAGCTTTTATTTCTAAGTGAAATATTTCCACATTTCTCAGAAATGGAAAGGAACAATTGTCGCAGAAAATGTCTTTCTGTTCTCTCTGTTCTGTATTGCAAGTAATTGTACTGGTTAAAGGCCCCACCCCTCAAAGGTGCCCAACCATTAGAATCCTTTGAATTGGAGGAATGGAGAGAAATGGAAGCTTCTAGAGGCCCTGTAAGATGGAAGTAGAATTCAGGCTGCACTCAGTAGCGGTACAGAGATGCAGGAGTTCCTAACTCTCCGAGAAAGCATCCCTCCACCCCCAAGAAAGACAAGCATGTTTATCCTTTGTCGCTCCATTCAGCTGTGGAGAGGTGAAGGGGCACAAAGCAACGCCTCCTTGCGAAACGTCCAGACTGACCTTTGCTAAACTGCTCTTCATCCAAATAGTTAACTCTGCCCTGCTCTGCCCCCACCCCACCCCCCAACCCGAGGTCGGAAGGAAGCCGTCAACACAAAAGTCGTTGAGCAGCAGTTTGGCTTATGGAGAAAGAAACTCAAGAAAACAAAGGGGCCGAGTATGTGAACTTGTAACCCTCCTCACATGCCATTTGGTCGGTGGGTGGCATGAGCAAGCGTTTAGTTCCCTGCAGTGGGTGTTTTTATGGAGTCCAGTGACAAAGAGCCAAAGAGGGTAAGAACCCGTGAGCCCCAAGTGGAAAAGTACCAAGTTCTGGCCGGATAGTCCTGCGGCTAGCAGGAGTCACCTCACTGGGTGAGCACAGCTGGGCTCAAGCCTCCACAGCCTGCAGCAGCAGGCCACCCTGGTGGGGTCCTCAGCACACTCCACTGCCGCGGGCAGCCTGGGTTCCACAGTTAGTTTTCCTACACCGCTCCTTGGTTTCTTTTGTTCCAATGGACTGACAAGTTGTCGGGCAGGCCGTGGACAGAGATTTTAACTATTGCTAACTAGTTCCTGCCTGCAGTGTTTATGAACCCCACTTTACAAAATTAACACATTGAAGAAGCAGCATCAGCTCAGAGTGCCAGAGAAGAAAATAATTCGATTGATCTCAGCTCTGTGGTTGTCTGAATGGATCTGCTAACTGTGTGCTTGGAGGAGGGCTTAAGTGTTCTGAAAAACAGCGTCAAAAGGTGGGCAAGCTGTGCCCTGGCTGTATCAACATTCTAGAAGGTCTCACCTTTGGGTTTTTGAGTTAACTTTAACAAATGGTAAAAGCTTTCTGGGGTGATGAATCCACAAGACCCAGAGCAGAGCAGTGAAAACTGAATACATGTCAGCCGAGGATGGTGGTGGCTTATGTTTTCATAAACATTGGTGAAGGAAGGTAGTCGAGTTTTCTGGAAAGTTTGCTGCATGTGGAGATGTGAGAACTGGGGCTGAAAGTCTAACAATGACAAACCCGTTTGAGGGCTATGGGGAGGGGGCATCAATGATACTTGCCTTTCTCAAAGAAGACAGTGGGGGAGAATGTATCTCATGAAACACATTTCTGTAGGTACCATACAATTTTATATGACAAATGACTGAAGTTGCCAATTCATGTGTTTGTTCAACAAAAGGCCTCTAAGGAGCAGGTCACATTTAATAACAGACCAAGTCCCCATCCTCCCAAATTTAGAGTTTATATTGACAAACAGAGTTTACTCCATTGTATGCTAACTGCTAGTAGGAGTGGATAGAGCCTCCATGAAAGCTCATGAAGAATGCACTGACCCTGGGCTTGGGAAAGTCCCAGAGGGTCCATGGGGGGTGGGGTTAAAGTTCCAGCCATGTCTTCTCAGTGAGGTCTCTCAGGCCCACCTTACAGACATAGCTCCACTTTCCTCTGTCCTTCTAATTTAGATTACTATATTGCATGTATCTCTTCCTTCCCTGCGGCCTACCTTCCCTTATAATTTAGTTCACCGAATAGTATGTAACTCTACATATTGGCTTGTGTTGTGGAATATTTCTTTACACCGTGTGAAGATGTGTCACAGTGATTGGTTTAATAAAGAGCTAAATGGCCAATAGCTAGGCAGGAAGAGGTTAGGCGGGACTTCCGGGGACAGAGAGGAAGGAAGCTAGGTGCTTGAAAGATGCCAGGAGACACGGAAGAAGCAGGATGCGTGGTATGTGACAGGATGAAGATTAATAGAAATGGGTTAATTTAAGTTATAAGAGCTAGTGAGGAACAAGCCTAAGCTGAGGCTGAGCTTTCATAATTAATAATAAGTCTCCATGTCATTATTTGGGAGCTGGCTGGCGAAACAGAAAGACTTGTTACAGGCTTGTTTGTATAGTGTATTTATCTCCTCCATCCAAAGTATTAGCACAGAAGGTTAGACAATGTCTTTTCTGCTTTGTTTCCTTACGTGATTTCAGTGGCTGCAACATTCCCTGGCACAGAGTAGTAGGCATTCAGCATATTTGTTGAGTGAATGGATATAAAATGCAAGTTTGGTTCACAGACAGGAGCGCAGGAAAGAAAGTTCTAAAAGAAGCGGATCATAAACAAAGACTCGGAGTCAAAATGGAAGTGGGTAGCTTTGACTAGCGTGTTAACATGTGTGGGTGGGATATGGAGAGATGCAGGTAGGTAGGGCTGCGTCATGAAGGGACATAAAGGCTACGCTGGTGAATTTGCTTTTTATCTTGAGGGTCATCAGAACATCCAAAGAACTCAGTGTGAAAGGGACGGTGAGACCTGGTTTCTGCACAAGCGGGGAAGTTCTGGCAATGGTCTGAGAGAATGGACAGCCCTTGATAGTGATTAGCAGTGAAGGGCGAAGAAGAGACAAGGCTGTGATGAGACGCAGGGGCAGACCCAAGGAGCATCTGGGTGATGGTGCCGTTCATGGAGGTCAGTCAGGAAGAGGCAGGTCTGGGATAAAAATCTTGAGTGTTTAGGTGGACCATCTATCCTGTAGTAATTACTGTCTTCATTCCTGTAACAAATCCCAGAGCAAAACAAGTGGAGGAAGGAAGGATGGCTTCAGCTCATAGCTGGAGGGAGGTCCGTCATGGCTGGGAAGTCACAGCAGCAGGTGTGAGGCTGCTCATCAGATCTCATCCACAGTCAGAAGACGAAGTGATGAGTGCTTCTGCGTGGTTCAAGCGAGGACCCCAGTCCACTGAACAGTGCCACCCTAGTTAAGGTAGATCTTCCCACCTCCTTTAATCTAGTCCAGATAATCTCTCACAGATGTGCCCAGAGGTTTGTCTCCACGGTGATTAAATCCTATCAACTTGACAATCAAACCATCACATAACTAAATGTTTGGTGAGCAATTATACTGTACAGATGGGTCCATCTATACAAGGAAATCAGAGCCACAGAGGCATGTGGCTTTCCAGAAAACTCTACTGCCTTCCTGCACCCACGTTTTGTATTCCTACAACAAAACACCAGAGGCAGCTGTCTCTATGAAGAGGGGAGGTTTGTTTACCTCACATTCCTGGTGGTTTGAAGGCATGGTGCCTGTGTGGGCTCAGTTCTGGTGGGGAGTTCATGGCACAGGGCAGCTGGTGGAGCCTCAGCAGAGCCAGATCACAGAGGGCACCAGGAAGTGGAGTGAGCCAGATGAGGCGGGGCTCACTTCTTTTAAACAACCTTCTTGCAGAATGTAAGCAGTCACAAGAGAATTTCCTTTTGAGAGTATCCCACAATAACCCCAGGATAGGCCATCAGCTCCTTCCCCATTCTAAAATGTCTACTACCTCTCACTAGGGAGCCTCCAATCGCTATGGACTCTTGGGGGATACCCTAACCACAATAGAGTGGTTTGGAATTTTTCAGATCATTGGGAAGAGGGCATGCCTAGGGAAAGCCCCCAAGAAACTTATGGCAGAAGGATAGGCAAAGTGGGAGGAGTCCAAGGAAGAAATGGGCAAGTTTAGAGCCATTGGCGGAGACCAGGGTAGCTCAAACAGAAAGGGGCTGGCCCGGTCAAGTTCAATGTGAATGACCACGGGTTCAAGTTGTCTCTCTCCCCAAAGGGTATTTCTAGGTCCTGGCCCTGGTTATGTGAGTGTGGCCTTAACTGGAAAAGGGTCATTATAATATATATAATATATTATATAACCGTTATATCATGATATAATCGAGTGAACACGAAGCCATGATGAGTCCCATCTAATGAGCCATGTTCTTACAGGAAGTTGGACACAGGTCCGCACACAGGGGCTGGGAATGTGCCTCAGTTGGGAAGGTGGCTGTCTGACATGCATGAAGCCCTGGCTTTAGTCCATGGCACCGCGAAAACCAGCTTCGGCGGCTCATGCCTATAATCTCCGCACTTAGGAGGTGGAGACTCGAGAGGGTCACGAATTCAAAGTCATCCTCAGTTGCAGGGGAATTTGAGGCCAGCCTGGTATGCATGGGGTCCTGCTCATGTTTTATATATATATTATATATATATATATATATATATTAAGAGAAGATATTAAAAATAAGTAGAAAGCCATGTGAAGAGAGAGGCAGAGATGGGAATTCTAACTATAAGCCAAGGAGTACTAAGGGGGTTGACAACAACCAGGAGAAGGTCCTGGTCTAGAACCATGGAGGGAGCTGCATTCTTCAGATCTGTGCACCCTCCAAACTGTGTAAGCATCAATTTTGACTGTTTTCAGCCACCTACTTTGGGCTATTTTTTATAATACCCCCCGGAAACTAATCCAGGAAGGGAAAGTGTCCACAGATTTTGCAACAAGGAAGTCACAAGAGGTCGTGTTGAAAGGAGCCTCAGTTTGACAGCGAGGGAGCCCCAGGCAGGAGGGGCAGCAAGGCCGAGGAAACGGAGATGGAGTTCAGACGGCTCTCTCAAGCAAGAGAAGACTCAGAGCTGTGCCAAGTAGGTGAGATTTATTTTAAAAAGCTAATTAACACGTTCATCACCTCCCGTGGTTATGGTTTTTGTGTGTGGCTGGTGAGAATGCCGAGATCAACTCTTTTAGCAAATTTAGAGTTCACAATACGGATTCATTAGCCGGCCACCATGCTGAGTGCTTCCGAACCCGGTCATGGTGCATAACGGAGATGTTGTACCTACTGACCACTGCTTTCCCATCACCATGTTCCCCTGCCCTGGTCTCCAGGAACTGCTGTTCCACGTTCTGCTTCTATGAGTTTAGCCAGGCTACACACCTAAGTGAGATCAGTCCTTTGCCTTTACGTGCTGGCTTATTTCACTCAGCATGAGTGAACCTCCAGGTTCATCCATGTTGTTTGAAATGTCAGGATTCCTTCTTTTCAAAAACTGAGTGATGTTCTGTAGACACACATACCTATATACGCATGCCCACATACACATGCATATGATGATGTCTTTATTCATTCATCTGTCGGGAGATGTTATATTAGTTTCCCACCACCCCCCCCCCCTTGTTGTGATAAAATACTCTGGCAGAAGAGGTTTAAGGAAGGGAAGGTTTGTTTTTCTCATGGCTGAGGGTACAGGTCGTCATGCCAGGGAAGTCATGGATGCAGGGGTGGAACAGCCCGGCACACTGCATGGGCAGTCAGGAAGCAGAGAGCAATGGATGCTCTGCCAGCTCACCTTCTCCTTTTTGTTTTGTTCCTGACCCCAGCCCGTGTAACGGTGCTGCCCACATTTAAGGTGTGGCTGGTTAACCTTCTTCCTGCCTGGTTAACCTCATCTACGTAAACCCTTCCAGACAGACCCAGGTGCATCTCGAGCCTGTCAAGTTGATGACCACAGACACTCGGGTTGGTTCCACAGCTAGAACAGACAATGTCACCAGGAGCAAATGGGGGCACAGACAGCCTTTGCCCAGTGATTTCATTTCTCTTGAATACATGCCCAGGAATATGGGATTTCTGGATCACACAGTAGTTCCATTTTTGATGTTTGGATGACTCCCCGCTCATTCAGAAATCACAAGTTTAGCATATTCTTTCAACAACCTACTTCTCTTAGACTCTTATTTTAGGTGGAAAGATAGGAAAATATCTAGTTTCTTGCCGGAGTTTCAGAAAATTCGCCTTGTTTGACCCGTTTTATCCTGGGGAATTGTGACTGTGCTGGGTAGTTTTCACTGTCAACTTGACACAACCAGAGTAAGCCTGGGAGAGTCTTAATGAGGAGTTTTCTAGATGGAGTTGGCCGTGGGCGGGTCTCGACTGTTAATTGACGTAGGGAGACGCATCGCACCCACAGTGGGCATCACCATTCCCCAAACAGGGTTCCTGAGCAGTGTAAGGGAGGAGGAAGCTAGCTGGGAGCAGCAAGCTTGACTGTGGATTGACATGATACCCTGCTTGCTTGAGCCCCAGACTCTATTTCCCTGAAATGGTAGGATAGAATTGGGAATTAGGCCCAAAATATCCTGTCCTCCCTTACATTGGTTTTTTGTTTTGTTTTGTTTCTCCTTCACGTTCTTTGACACAGCAGCAGAAATGAAGCCAGGACAGGAATCAAGATACATTTGTCCCAGAGTTATAGACATTTGCACGAAATTTACCTTCTGTGAGCAACAGTTCAGAGTACCGCTGTGCCGATTGACACACCAAACGGTCTGCCATGACTGCCCACAGTCCTAACCGGCTTAACAATGCAGCTCTCATGAAGCTTTTTTATGCTCACATTCATCAGTACTTAGGCAAAGCCTGCTTTTCAGCCTTCACCCACAAGCTTGTGGCCTCCACGGCAGCTGTTATACCCTATTGAGGAGCGATGAGACATGGTTGTCTTATTCGTCTCTATCCTCGTATTATCTACCAAACTGGATTTGATCTGCAGATGGGACATCAATGAATGCCTTCCCAGATCTGGGAAGGTAAAAGCAACACAGTCAGGAGTTCAAAGCTATCCTTGACAATACAGCAAGTTTTGAGGTGGCCCTGGGCTACACAAGACCTTATTTTAAAACAAAACAAAAATAAAAACAACAACAAACAATAACAACCCCCCTAAACAAACAGTTGGTTCATGTTCTGCCTATACAGGTACACGGTAAGTTGTGGGACTCCTGTCCCCTCCCCTTCCTTCCCTGCTATGTGTACGGTATAGACCAAGCCACGCCCTATACTCTGTTGATGAACATTTAAATACTCAAGTCTTTGGGTGAACGCACTTAGGAAGGTGATTCCACTGCCAGGAGACTGGGTAATGCACCCTGCAAACTATTTTTGGATTAGTCTGTTTCTCATGGTGTGTGAGAGGGACCCCTGCAGGTCGTGTAGACAGATCAGAACCAATACTTTCTCATCTTAACTCACGTATACTTGAAGCATACAGACCCACCGATGCAGAGAAAGGAATGTTCCTCCATTTTGCAGATGAAGTCATTCTCTTCCCAGCTATGCTGGAGGGTACTTGGAACGCAACCTTATGCTAACTCACCAGTCTGGTCAGGACCAACTGTTCTTTCTGGTCTAGGTTACTTCTCTTACAGTTAACCTGGGAGACCCAATGTCCCGCCAAGGTGACACAAGACAGGACAGATGTGTACATGTGCAAACAGGGCTTGGGTGGCGCTCCTTCTTTTGGACGTAAGGACTGTTGTTCTCAGGGAAAGTCCTGAGTCTGACTCTCGGGGTTGGGACTTGATGCCACTTCAAACATGCCCTGACCTCAGGTTCCTCTTTTGTACAAAAAGGGCTGTAGACCAGAAGGTCCTGCAGATGTCTCGAGCTCTGAATTCTACGCTTTGGAGTTTTTGGTGATTTCTTATTGCAATATCCCCTCCCTCCTCTGGTTTTTTTCACATCAGGGTTTCTCTGTGTCGCTCTGGCTGTCCTGGAACTTGCTCTGTAGACCAGACTGGCCTCGAACTCACAGAGATCCACCTGCCTCTGCCTCCCAAGTGCTGGGATTAAAGGTGTGTGCACCACTGCTGCCTGGCTGCAATATTCACTTCTTAAATCACTCAAGAAAGAGCAAAGGCATGTAAAGATGGTTAGTACTCCACTAGTTTTCCATGGTGTCCTAGCTAGTTGACATAGACCAGAGCCATCTTAGAAGGTAGTCTCAATTAGAGAATGCCCAGATCAGGGTGGCGTGTGGGCGAGGGAGGGGGAAGGGGTTGTCTTGATTGTTAATTGTAGGAGGCCCAGCCCACTGTGGGTGGCACTATTCCCTCCTAGGCAGGTGGTCCTGGGCATAAGAAAACTAGGTAAACATGAGCCTGGGAGAGAGCCAGCCTGCTCCCAAGTTCCTCTTTGAGTTTCTGCCCAACTTCCCCCTCAGTGATGACTGTGATCTGGAAGTGCAAGTCAAATAAATGCTTTCTTTCCCAAGTTGCTTTTGGTCAGAATGTTTTATCGAAGCATAGCAACCGAACTCAAAGTAGAACTCATGGTGAGGTATATCGAGGGCGAAAACAGACTAAATGTCCAAAGAGAAGGAGGAGGCGAAGTAAATTATGGTCAATCAGTCATCTCAGCAAAATATTATTCAGCAATCAAGGGGGATTGATTCAAGGAATGGAAACTGTTTTCTAAATGAAAAAGGCAGAAGATAAAGGATCTTTTTGCTATGATCATATCTACCCAGAAAATATACAGGGACATGTAAAAATTTAGAAGGGATGGCTATAAGTAGTTGATCTAAAAACACGGATATTTTCTTACTTCCGGAAACAGTATTCAGTAGACCCTGGGTTTCTCACTGGGTGCTTCATCTTGTAAAGTGTCTAAGGTAGGCTAATGGCTTTGGGGGCTGTGAATGCTGGGAAACAGTAGGGGAGAGTTGTCTGTAGCAGGTTGGGTCCGAAGCCCCTCTGCTCTGTTTACACTCCATCCTTCCACGGACAGGGAGGGAAATGACTACAGTGGCTTTGCCCCTTGCCCACCTCCCCTCGCTCCTCCTCTTTGTCTTTCTCTGCCTCCTCTCTCCCTCTTTCCTTCCTTTCTCTTGTCTCTTTCTCTTCCTCGGTCTCCATTGTTTGCATTGGCCTCAATTCACATGCAGTGGCATGCACAGCTGCAATATTTACTTCCCAATTATGTCAAATGTGTGTGGTACTGTAATCAACCCTCTGAGAAAGGTAATCAAGACAGAATATTTCTATAACTCCAGAGAATTCTTCTTGTCTCTTTCTGGCCAATCACCTGGTCCCAGGCAACACCTACTGGGAATTCTACCAACATAGATTTGTCTCACCTATTCTAGATCTTCATATAAATGGAACCATACAGATAGGCACTGGGTTTTTCTGTCTGTTTTGTTTTTAAAACAGGATCTACCAATTTAGCCCAGGTTTGTCTCAAACTTCTGATCCTCTTGTCTCTGACTGGAGAGGAGGGACTACAGGCATGTGACCCCATGTCTGACTTCAGAGAATATATATATATATGTATATGTATATGTATATGTATATACACACATATATGTATACACACACATATATATATGCATACATATATGTATACACACACATATATGTATATATTAGGTAGGCTTTTTGGTTCAACATCATGTTTTGGGGTCACCTGTGTTGTAGGGTATTAGTAGCTTAATGCTTTTTATTCCTAGGTTGCATACTCCTGAGGTCACCTGGTTACTCCAAAGATGTCCATGTTTTAACCCCAGGAACCTGCAAATGTTCCTCTTGCAGGTATGGCTGCATTAAGGGACTGGGGAGGGGAAGGTTGGCTCAGATTATCCACAGGGATCTTAAACACAATCCTGGGTGAGAGGGATAGAGGAAGAGTAGTAGGCAGGGAAGGACAGTAGGCAGGTGGGAGAGACTGGCTTCAGGAGGTCATGAGTAACTGGGGAGGCAAGGAAAGGGCTTCTCTTCCAGACCCTTCAGAGGGCTCAGCCTTGTTGACACCTTGGCTGTGGCCTACTGACATTCGATGCAGACTTCTGACCTCTAGACCCCCAAGAGAATAATGTATGCTGCTTGAAGCCATAAGTCTGTGGTGATGGACTCCAGTGACAGCAGTGACAATGATTCCATTGGGTGGACATGCTGCAGGTTGTCTTGCTGGTCACTTCTTGGTGAATTTGGATGCTGTTTGGGACTATTGCGGATAAAGTTGATGGGGGATTCTTTGTTCATTTGTTTGTTTGGCTTTTAACTCTCTGTATAGTTGAGGGTGACCTTGAACTTCTGATCCTCCTGCCTCCGTCAAGGTAATGCTTGACTTACAGGTGTGCACCATTGTGCCTAGTTTATGTGATGCTGGGATGGAGCCCAGGGTTTCATGCAAGCTAGGTAATCACTTTGCCAGCTGAGCCCCATCCCCAGCCCTGCTGGGGAGACTTAATGTAAGTCCTTCTGTGGAGATGTTTTCATTTCTCTTTGGTGAACGCACCTAGGAGTGGAACTGTCCAGTTTTCCCAAATCATTGTACCATTTCATACCCAGAATGAGACCTGACCCTCTTTAGAAAAATTAAGAGGTGGGCTGGGGTCATTCACACCAAACAGGAAGGATTGTGGAAATCGATTTCTAACATCTTCTACCAGAGGCTGAATGAACTTTCAGAGTCCTCAGCATGAACTCCAGTACATTTTCATGCTTGGATGCATTTCTCTTTTTCTTGAAAAAAGCTCCCCCGAACACCCCATTCTTTCTCTTCTCTCTGGTCCTGTGCTATCTACTAGTACATGCTGTGCTCTGTGGGTGGGTGCCACGGCCTCGGTGACCTGGACAACCCAGGAGTCAGGAGACAGGGAGTCTAGACCTCAGGGTCCTAACAGGGACACGGGGGAACAAGAACGCCACATGCTGAGTGACTTTCCCTGGGGGGCAGTCAACCGTGTTATTCTGCAGTCAATGGAATTTTCTTGTCCCTCTAAGTAGAATAGCACCTGTAGCTCAGATGCCTCCCACCACAGTAGTGGATAAAATACTCAGAGGGAAGGAAGTAGGAGAGGAGGGGGTCCCAAGGGTCTGGGTTTCTTGGGGGAGCAGGGAGCCATTTTGTTACTCTTGCTTTTGTGTGCACATACACATTTGGAGGTCAACATCATGTACCTCCTCCAGTGTCCTTCCCCTTATTTTTTGAGACAGTGTCTCTTTCTGAACCTGGAAGTTACTGATTCAGCTAGACGGGCTGACCAGAACACCCCAGGGGTCCTGCTGTCTCTACCTCCTGAAGACTGAAACTACAGGCGTGTGTCCACGGAGCTTGGCATTAGACACTTCTGTTTATTTTATGTGTGTGCTTGAGTGTATGTATGTACACCGTAAGTGTGCAGGAGCCAGTGAAAGTCAGAAGAGGGCATCAGAACCCCCAGAACTGGAGTTACAGGCAGTTGTGAGCCACCATGTGGGTGCTAAGACCCAAACCCGGGTCCTCTGTAAGATCAGCGAGTGCTCTTACCCACAGAATCATCACCCCGGCTCCAAGAATGGCATGAAAAATGAGTTCTAGGGAGCAGCAAACTCTTTACAAACCAAGCCGTCTCCCTGTCCCAATCTGGCTTTTGTTTTTGGACCTAAAGAAAATTGGCCGCTTCCAATTCTCATCCTAAAATTCTGGAGCTTTTCAGGGTTACGCTGAAGAACAGAGAGGTGGTTGTTTTCTAGATATAATCTCCAGGTGACAAATTTTGACTCCTGAAATAGGATTTGGGATTTGAGAATCAGGTGATTCATCCATGAATCTTGGATTTATTCAGGTCATGGATCCTTAATCCGGAATGGGATGCCCTCTTCTGGCTTCCATGGACACCAGGCATGCATGTGGTACACAGACACACGTGCAGATGAAACACCATACACATGAGATTAAGGCAACGTCTCCTGCCTCTCACCATGCACGGAACCCGTATAGAATAACTTGCACAGCAAATAAGCTCCCATGTGGACCTCCTGGCACAGAGGCTGCCGTAGTCTGCCCCCCCCCTCCATGTGGGGTGCTCGTGTGGCCTGTTGGACATGCTCAGAACACTGAGAATGGAAGACCCCAGCTGTCACCTGAGAGCCCTAGAGTCAAGGAGAGCTGTCCTTTCACATGCCAGTGGAGTTGTACCCATCCCTTTGCTGAGTCCTAGCTTGGCGTCAGCTGTGGTGGCCGTGATCACACGGGCTTCTCTGGTGGGCTTGCGTGGATGTTGCTCTGAAAGCCCTCAGCATGCAATGCTGCATGTCCTTCTGCTTGCCCTGTACTCAATTCCAGATTGTTCTGGAATTCAGGCTCACATGTGGATGGTACATGCTGGTACTCCGAATGCTCAGGACAAGTTCTCCAATCTGTGGGGTCCTCATGGGAGGGCCAGTGCATTGCCAGGCAAAGAAAGTAACTTGAACAAGCCCCCAGCTTACTGCCAAGAGAGAAATGGAAAGTGTGTGGGGACTTGGCATGAACGTGCCACCCCAGGGTACAGATGATCCTTTTCTCTTTGCGTACTCTTCTGTGTTGGACTCAGACCAACACCAGCCATTTGTGGTGCCAAGCACGGTGGCACAGGCTTGCCTTCATCGTGCCCTTGTCTTCTCGTGATACCTGGAAGGGAAGGAGGGAAAGAGTGGGGACAGCTTCCTCCAGGTGCCACGTTTACCCTTCTTTTTCCAAGCTGGGCACTGGAACGCAAATGCAGTGTGGGGTATGGGCATGCTCTTTGGCTGAGTCAGTTAGCACAGAAGTCAACAAACACCCTGTGGAAGCCTCGGTGTGCCAGAGCATTGTGAGAAGGAGGAGGAGGGGGAGGAGGGAAGGAGGAGGGGGAGGAGGGGAGGAGGAGGAGAAGGAGGAGGAGGAGGTACTTGGAAGGGAGATAAGGGGAAAATGGAGCATCTTCCCTTGTGGAAATCTGTCTCTGTCACCTGGAAGGTAGAAGGTGCTACTGGCTGCTTTCCATGGCCCTGATGAACGTCAAAGGGAACGTGGTAGAGGAAGTCTCTTGTTCTCTGTCAAGGACTCTTTAAGTATAGGTGATTGACAGAAAATGGCACCCAGTGGGGATGTGAGCAGCTAGCAAGGTGCAGCTCCCCTGGGGAGAGGTGCACAGTGGGGAGATGTATTTACTGAAGAGGTGGAAGGTTCTCCCTGGTGGGCAAGTTGTACCTAGTGGGGAAGTTCCCTCCTAGTTGGCTTTCTCTTGCTCTGATCAGCATCAGGACCAAAAGCAGCTTGGGGAGGAGAGAGTTTATCTGCTTTACATAGCCTCATCACAGTCCACCACTGAGGGAAGTCAGGGCAGGGACTCCAGCCGAGCAGAGGGAGGTACCATGGACGGGTGCTGCCTACTGGCTTGTGCTCCGTGACTTGTTTTCTTACACAACCCAGGACCACCTGCCCAAAGGTGGCACTATCCACAGTGGGCTGTGACTTCCCATATCAGCCATTAGTCAAGAACATGCCCCACAGACTTGCCCATAGGCCAGTTGGTTGGAGGCATTTTCTCAATTGAGGTTCCCTCTTCCCAGATGATTCTGGCTTATGTTCAAGTTGACAAAAATCTGAACTGCTCATGCTCAGTTGGGAAAACTACCCAGTAGAAGGTGTACTTAGCCAGAAAGTTATGCCCAGGGAAATATTAGTACCCTGGAAAGAGATGGTACCCATTATGGGGAGACTGATACTCAGGGAAAGAGATGGTACCCACGGGGGAGTTTGTACCCATGGAAAAGTTGGTACCCAGTGGACATATGGGCCTTGGAGAGGCTCACACCTGACTTGGGTTGTGAAGGGCTGACAGCAGAAGTCAAACCAGAAATGAAGGGACACATTGCACAGTCCTTCACATTTAAATAAAAAAGCAGCAGGGTGCCCCAAGTCTTCCGTCCCCTGCCCACAGTTAGGAGTCTCAGAGCATCGTTTGTCCACATTGGCTTTCGATTTCTGCCAAGGAACACTGGTTAAAATTCAAGACAACATTGCTGGATCAAACTGTTCTCCTATTTCTCCGTTGGAAATACCTATAATTCCTTAAGACAATGTTTCAATTTACCACATGTCCAGTCACATGCTGAAGTGTAATAAAAGCCCTACCATCCTCTTCCTGCCTCCCACACCCAGTGTTTTGAAGATTGCAGGACACACATGGAGTTTCAATCAAGGAAGATAGGCCTGCCTCTGTTTCCTGCACCTCCATCTGTACTAGAGTAAGGGGTTCTGGTCAACCACAGGTACTAGCTACTTGGGAGGCATCACGAGAAAGAAGTGGACAAGTTACAGTAGAAGAAGAGGTGGTATGCTTTCTTCCTCAGCTGATAGGTCCATGGCTTGTACAGCTGGTCCGGGAGCCAGTTTGGATCTGGATGTGCTCATTCTCCCGTTGACCTTCACTGACCCATTCCTGACCTGCCGTGTGCTCACATTTGTGACTGTGGTCTGGGCCACTCTTTGGAAGGTACATTTCAACCTGTTAAAATACCATACTACTATCACATGGGCTGCCGAATAGACATTATACGGACACGTCTCAGTCTCCTTGAGGGCCTGTGTCCAATATGATTAGTTAGTAGCTAGTATCACATTCACTGTTAAAGAGTTGTGATTTCAGTTTGTGGAATCACATACCCCTCTTGCCACACACACATGGTGGTGGGTGCCGTGCCTTCCTCTATCTGGAAATGCCACTCCCCATCCCCCTGCGTTCTTTCAGGATGAAGGCATCCTTTATCTACTGTGTTCCAGTGACAAAGAAAACCAGGTTTAGAGAAGAAATCTATTGGAATGACACCAAGATCTGAGTAATATTTGCAGTCTTCTTGGTCCCAAGAACAATTCAACCTAATAAAATCAACAGATATATGGCTTTAAAAAAAATGAAGCTGAATAGTAAGACAGTGGTCGTCTGGACCTGCAGCACTTCAGCAAGGGTGGCTTTGTTCTCTCTGATGTTAGAGATGCCTGGGCTTGTTGTCTGCGTGTAGAGCCTAAGGACATATTGGAGGCCAAATGGAGGGAAGTTGTTATTTGTTTTCTTTGCTGTAACAAAAACACCCGAGGCTGGGCTGTACACAAGAAAAGAGGTCTCTTTGGCTCAGAGATTTGGAGGCTGAAAATCCAAAATTGGGTGTCTGTGGGAGAGCCTTTAACAGCAAAATGGGGTGTCTCTCTGTGTTCAGCCTTCCGTGGGGACCTCTTGGCAGACAGCATCATGGTAAATGTGTGAGAGGCATCACATAGCAAGATAGGGGATGGGGTGGGCAGAGATTGGCACAGACCTTAGATTACTGCACACCGGCTTCGGTTAGCTCTGTTCAATGTTAGTTTCTTTCTTGTTTCTTTTTTGCGGTGGGTGGGGGGGGGGTGTCCACTGGAGCTCTCTGGATAGGCAGTCTGACTTACTTGGTGAGCTTCATACTAGAGAGAGGAGAGACCTGTCTCAAAGGAGGTAGATGATGTTCCTGGAGGTGACACTTGAGGCTGTATTCCAACTTCTCAATGCACAAGTGTTTATGTGCATAGAACATACACATGCACACACATAAACATGCATTAAAAATAAACTTTAAAAGGAAACCATGGCTAAAAAAATAAAGGGGGAAAAGAAATCTTGGATGTAGAAAATTCTCAGGCATCCACAAAAAAATATAGAAGATGCATACATAAAAATCAGTTGCTTTCTACATGCTGGTGATGAACAATACCAACATGAAATCAAGAAAAACAATTCCATTAGCAATGGTTTCCCACACCACCTGAGGGATGAATTCAACAAAAGAAGTGAAAGGCTCTCATGCTGAGAACAATCCAGAATCAAAGGGGTCTGACCCAAACCAACACCAAACAAACAATCAAACAAAACCCAGAGAGACAGTGGTGTCCGTGGCCTGGAAGATGACAATACTCCTCTAGCTGATGTTCAGGTCCAACAAAATCCCGGTGCAGTTCCAGGTGCCATTTTGGGTTTTGCAGAAACTGACAAGGAGATCAGTCTTACAGCTCCTATGGAAGCACAAGGGACCCACACCAGCTAAAATAATCCAACAAAAGAAGGAAGAACTTAGAGAGCTCACATGGAGTCACAGACAGTTGGGAGCCACCTGATGTGGGTGCTGGGAGCTGAACTCAGGTCCACTGGGAGAGTAGCAATTCCTCTCCACTGCTGAGCCAGCTCTCCATCCCCTCAATTTTAATTTTTAAAATTAGCTTACAGGGTGAGTTTTTTCCACACGTAGTTCATTGCGGTTGGTTCTCCCTGCTTCCCCTGCGTCTCCCTGTCTCACTTCTACTGTTCCCTTTTGCTCCCAGCATTCCCTGCTTCTATGTCATCCTGTTGTGGTCCCCACTCTCCTCAGCCTTTTCATTGGCACAGTGGAACTGGTAGTATCTAAGCATGGTGGTGTCAGAACGTTTAAACACAGTACATTGCGTCGTTTGAACTATTGTGTATATCAGTCAGCCCTCAATAAATGTTGGCCATTATTATTACTGTTATGTAGACTTTTGATGTTTTTATCCTGATTCTATTTTTCACTTGGTTAGAGTATATCCTCGGGTGATATTCTCAGAAAGGGTAGAGAATGACTCATTCTTCTTTCCAGCACCCCTCTTTTTTCCTTTGATAACCACGTTTGATCCTAGTGAACACTCAGTACATGTTAATTATTGTATTTAGTACATGCAAAAATTTCCCTTTCTTGTTATTTAATGCAGGCTCATTTTCATGGGATTACTCTTGAAATAACTTCTTTGGAAAGACTGTAGGATGTATGTAATCTGACTCTTTGCCCAACCAAACTTGTTTCTCTTTTCTGACCACACCCAACTCACAGTTTGGCTAGGAACAGAGTTCTAGGATCTTTCAGAACAATGTTTCACTCTTACAGTTTGATGAGTATTTTCACATCTGTCCTCAACTCAGTCTTTACTCTGATCTGCAAGTGGGAAAAATTCTCCTCAGCCTTAGGGTCAGCAGCTTGGCATGTTCTAGAGGCCATCTCTGGAGTTGCTGCCTCCTCTTGGGTGGGTACCTCGATGCTAATATTCAAGTGTTTCTTTGGTGAGAGAAATTTTTATTTATTGGAATATACCTTTCCCTCAGTAGATTACGGTCTATTGCAGTGGTTCTCAACCTGTGGGTCGAGATCCTTTGGGGGGGGGGTCACATATCAGATATCCTGCATCAGATATTTACATTATGATTCATAACAGTAGCAAAGTTACAATTATGAAGTAGCAATGAAATAATTTGTGGTTGGGGGTCACCACAGCATGAGGAACTGTGTTAAAGGGTCGCAGCATCAGGAAGATTGAGAACTGCTAGTCTATTGTAACTCAGTCAAGTGGCTGACTCATGGGTCTCTCCTCATGTCTCATATTTTAGTTTTGAGATATCCATTTCTTTGGTTTTCAATTTTAGAGATTTTGGCTCTTTTAGTTACTTGTATACTGAGTTTCCAAGTTACTCATTTGGTTTTTCAGGGCTCCTGTTGAGACGTTATTTTGAAATACTTAAAAAAATACAAGATATTGTCTTCATGTTCATAGCTTGTTTTTGAGTGTAAAATCTTCCCCTAGATCGAGGAGGATGAAAACTAGAATATTTGAAAGTTCTTGCATGGTTTTATCAGTTTTCTTGAAGTCGTTATGTGTTAACACCTCCTTGACTCTCCTCATGGGCTTACCGGCCCAGTCACACTAGCGTGTGCACTGTGGAATAGATGGGACTCCCGGGGTTGACTTTAACTTACTCCATACTGTGTCGTGTCTGGACAGGATTTATCGTTTGTGATAAAACCCTGTAAGCCTTCATAGTCCCAGTGAAAAGTGATCTTCATGCATATTTTCATTTCATTGTGCTTATTTTTAGTGGATCATGACCTCACACTTCCACTTTTATCGTATAAACAGTAAATCCACACCTTCAGTTTTACAACAGGAGCGATCACGGTGGGGCTGGCTGAGGTGAAAGGTAGTGCCCTCCTTACACAGGGTTTCACACATGAGCATTTTCAGGTGAGCTCTTAATCTGCTCTCAGTATGCCCTTTCATTATTTTCTTGAAAAGCTTTTTTCATGTCAACTGGTGCTGTCATTGTTCAGGTCTTGTTTAGGCAGCCATATTGTTGAGATTTTATGGGTGTTTCTTCCCTGTCACATCTAGAAGACACACTGTCACAGTAGACTTCCTGGCCTCTGGTTTTTAAGTCTTTCTGCTCCCTCTCTCATGATACTCTCTGAGCCTGAGGTGTAGGGTTATGCTGTGGGTGTATCAGTTGGGGCTGGGCAGTCTATGGTCCATTGTTCTCTGCATTTGACCGGTTGTGACTTTCTACAATGCTCCTTTCCTGTTGCAATAAGAAACTTCTTTGGTAAGGAGTTCATGCCAATGTAGATGGGGGGATCTCACGGGGCTCCACTTCTGGATGAGTGACAGACAGTTAACTAGCCCCTTAATTGGTTATTCACCAGTGGTCAGCACTAAAAACATATACATACAAACCACACCAAATGGACATAGCCGGCTGTATTTGGGCATTTATTCACACACACACACACACATACACACACACACACACACACACACACACACACACACACACACACACATTTAAAGAAAAAGAGGTCAGGAACTTGAGAGGAAGGGCTGGATGGAGCAGAGGGAAGGAGAAAAATGTAATTATATTTTAATTAAAAATAAAATAAATGAATAAAAAAGTCTTTTCTTACATTCTCATTTATGACATTTCAGTAACATTGAGTTTACACCTACTACAGCATTAATTAATATCTGAGCCTTGAATTTTTTACTTGAGTATTTATATGTATTTATCCCCACCCAAGCACAACGGCAGATTTAGAAATGTCTATTTTGTCTTTAATCCTAGAGAACACATAGTTTGGGAGGGAGCAACAAAACCAGGACAAAAAGTGGACCTGAGGAAAATAGATTGCTTGGAAACTGGTAGAGAACGCAGATGTGTTATTTAAAATTTCCTTTTCAAGAAAACTATACCCCCAAAGTCTCAGCAAAGCACTTTTTGGGCATATTTATAGGAGTATTGATAGAAGATATGACACCCTAACACAGACAGAGAAGACCCTTCCAAAGGCTTCCATGTAAAGCATGGGAGGTAGGGGGTCCGGAAGGGAACGCAGCCGTTCAAGGAATGTCACCACACTGTGTAGCCAGTACAATCCCAGAAGTAAACACAGGTGTCTGTGCCACAGAGGAAGAGTGAGGGGACTCAAAGGGGCCCAGGGAGGGCGTTAGGAGTTGGAGTCAGTGCAGGGGGGGGGGCGGGAAGAACAAACAGCACCCACAGAAAGAGCACAGAGATATACACAAGGTGGAGGAAGCATCTGGCCAAAGGCACTGAAGCGCAGCACATGAGTGTGAGCGGGTGGGCTGCAGGAGAGGCTGAGTGGACAGCTGTGAAGAGTCCTCCTTCCTGTGTGAGCTCGAGTGCTATTGGATAGCTCCCCACATCTGCTCTATCCCCACTGTAAACACTGGCTGCGTGAGGGGATGCCTGTGAGTGACCCACCACCCGTGCAGAGTAGGCCTAGAGAAAGTTAGCATGCTGAGGCCTCAAAAGCAAGGACCCTAACTTTCTCAGTATCAAGAACACAGCCATAAAATTTCCTTGGGGCTAGGTAAAAGATCAAAAGATACAGGAAGAGGAAACAGAGATGACTGGAAATGCCCGCATTGTGTGGGGCCCTGCACCAAAAGAGTGAGTCATGAGTCTACACGTGGACTTGCCCTTGTGCAAAGAGGGGGCTGCTGAGTGGCACCACAGATTGGGAGATATTCATTAATTGTAAAAGGGAAAAGAGAAAAGGTGTGACCTTAAATATCTAAGGTTAAGGGAAAAATTAAGTAGTGTGTTTTTTTTCACAGTGGTTAAAAAATGGCTGTGGAGGTTAATTAAGAGCATAAACATTGGGGCTGGAGAGCATGTTCAGAAGGTAAGAGTACTGATTACTCTTCCAGATGGTTGCAGGTCAGTTCCCAGCACCCACATAGGGCAGCTTGCAACCATCACAATTCTTCTGGCCTCCGAGGGTACCCATATGTCTTACACACACACACACACACACACACACACACACACACACACACACACATACATGTGTGAGCATGAGCAAAATGAAAATAAATCTTTAAACAGAAAAGAACATAGACATCCTTGTAATTAGATAACAAAGGAAAACATGGAATTAGAAAAAATATGTGCAGTGTGATTATGATGATATAAATAAATGTATCCACAGTTAAGTCTTGAAGAAAGGTCTAGAATACTGGTTATGCTCAGATCATGGCATATTTTATGTTTTCATTTTGTTAGCTTTCTGTAATGCGGCTATGCATCTTAAAACAGAAGTATGTATATAATAAAACAATAATTCTTTAAAATCTCAAAACCTAGTTCGACTGGCCAGGTCTTTTCTGAGATTTCCAAACTCAGGGCTGGCCCTGGCCTGCCCTCAGCCCTTCCTGTCTCTTTCATTCCTGGGGCCTATCAGCCTATCTGGGGAGGCATGGGTGGGCCACTCCAGGAACCAGGCCCCCTCCCTGGGGTGGGGCAGGTAGGTCCCAGTTTGGGATATTGGCTCTTAAAATCCAAGGAAACAATTAAATCAAGACGTTATAGCTTTTTACTCAGTGAGAGGACAGGGAAACTCCCAGAAAGCGCTGGAGGCCTGTTTCCCACAATGTGCTGAGGAGGGTTCAGAAAGCTCCAGGATAGGCCTTTTGAGGGTGTGGTCCCTCTGGGACCTGCCACAAGACCACAAGGAAGTAATGCCAGGGACCAAGGTAAGTTAGAGTCAGATAGGCCAGATGATCAAATTTAGGAGATTAAGTAAAATAAAGAAATAGATGGTTTTGAGAACAGCTTCTTACAGCTTGGTCTGTTTCCTTGTCTGCACAGTTAGAATACAGGGCCTCTCACAGGCAGGGACCTCCACCCCCTCTCCTTGCACAAAGGCAGGTGGACAGTTTTACTGTTTCTGGAGTGATCCTTTGCATGCATGGGTGGAGAAATACCTTTGCCTCAGGAATAACGTAGGAGCAATCTTCAGGGTCTTGGAACCTTGGAATCAGACACGTGGGTGTGACGTTTCCTCCATTTCTGGCCAGCTGGGTGGTTTGAGAACAAAACACTGAAATAGTTCCAAACCCCAGCTTTCATCTTTTCTTCCCCCCATGAGAAAAATAAGGACTGTCACCTAGCCCTTCCCAGAGGATGGGAGAAGATAGTAATGGAAGTTCCTGACTGTACCTGGGCACAGGTTCTTAGTGGGCCTGTCAGAAGTTGTTTATCAGAGGCCACTCTTAAGGGCAAGCCCTGGTCAGCCAAAGGATAACTGGACACTCAGACTGAGCTGCCAAACGGAGCCCTTCAATCTCGTCTGCCTGCTTCATCCCTGTCCTGATCCTGGAGTGCTGCTGAGACTCTGGAGAAGAGCCTGTTTTCTCTAGCTGTGGAAAGAGGCCACAAGACTCAGGCAGGTGAGGCTGGAGAGAGCTTGGTCAGTGACGTACTTACTTGTCTTGTGAGCACAAGGACGGGAGTCCCCAGAACCTGTGTAAAAATTGCTGGGCGTGACGGCACACACTTGTAATCCCCACACTGGGGGAAGTGGAGACAGGTAGATCTTTAGGCTTGCAGGACAGCCAGCCTATTCACCAACCACAGGCCAGCCAGAGACTCTGTCAAAAGCAAGTGGACGGAGCCAGAGGGATGGCACCCGAGTATCACTAAATGCACGTAACAGGCAGGATTCCTTATGTTTTCCTTACACGTTGCACGTGATTTGTTCCAAGCCCATGCCCTGGGTATGTTACACATGAAGAAACACAGAAGGACAAGGAGTTCAGTTACTTGGTCATGATCACAGAATCATCGGATTCGGCTTGTGTGGCTTTCTGTCTCCAAGCTCGACTGCTTTTGGTGAGATGTGCCCAAGGCTCCTCGGGGAGGGTCTTTCTGAGGAACCAGACACTTACACTTCAACTCTATAGTCCTCCTCTTGTGTGCTCATATGAACCCAAAGAGACAGCTGAGGAACTCTTCAACCAGCTCAGAGATATTAGTGTCTGTGACCCAGCATGCTCATCTCAAAGCCACTGGGGCTATGGGCTAGCCGTATTTTAGTGTGGACATAGGATGTGGGAAATGTGTCACCAGAGAGATGAGTTGGAGTAGGAGAGTGAGGTAAAGGTAGACACTTCAGGTGTGGTATAGAGATAGGATGTGTGTTGGAAACTAATAATGTCATATTTGTTCTTCAGGGGTCCCTGATGTATACTCTGCTTCAAGAATCTAGTATCTATTATTCTCAAGCCTTATGGTAAGTCTCTGGTTTTGTGTTTTCAGAATTATTGCAGAATGATGGTCAATAAGATAGGCAAATCTGACTTGGTACCATGGGCTTGTAATCTGGAGGCTGAGGCAACAAGACCATATGTTTGTGGCCTGTCTGAGCTACATAGTGAGTTCAGAGCCAGCTTGTGGTAATGTAGTGAGACCTTGTCTCAAAAACAGAAACAAAACACCAAAAAGGCTGAGGACATAGCTCAGTGGTAGGGAATTCACCTGGTCTGGTTCAATTCCTAGTAGCACAAAACATCAGAAAGAAAACAAGTGAAAATACAAGACACAAAGAGTGTTATAGACAGCAGCATTCCTAACCTTAATCTTTCAACAAAGAGACCAGCTGTGGTCTGGTGTGTGTACATATGAGTTATAGCATGCATGGATGTGTAGTGTCTTTTGGCTCAAACCTGTGGATTAAAAAAGTTAACAGAGACTCCACTTTAAACTGACAAAAGATAAAATTTAAAAGCTAGCCAGAAAACACGTTATAAAATTCGATCCCAAATGCAAAGTGGGAATCCTGTTTTGACACCGTAGACACATGCCAAGTCAACTTTTCCAATTCACAGCCGCTCAAGGAAAATCATTCTGGAAGCATCCAATACTCACATCCTGGTCTAGACTTCACTTCTCTTCCAGGAACTTGAATCTAATACCGCATCAATGTCTAGAATCTTCCATGTATAGACTAAGCAGATCTCCTCTTCTTGATTGGGTGAATGGCTAAAATCACGGGGAAATGTTGAGATCAGTGTAGAATTAGTGATGTACTCAATCCAAAGCAGAGCCTGTCTATAGTTTATATCCCAAGGGCTGGGCTGCATTGGAACCTCTTGAGACACCAGAACGCATTTTCTATCGATGGCATCACAATGATAACGGAAGCGTTTCCTCTGCCTTAGAGATATTAAAGTAACGTCGCAGATCACATCTTAGCATCAGCGACACACAGCGTTCTGCCTTAGTTTGAAGGTGCTCTCAAGAGTATGTGCCGAAACTGAATCTTCAGAGCCACAGCATTGGGAAAGGGGACTGTGGTTAGGACAGGAGAGAGAGCTCCACCCCTGCAAAGGTTTATTGCTATCAGTGAAGGTGAGGATTTTATAAAAGAGAATTAAGTTTAAGTTGTAGCACGGTCCTCGACTTGTAGGCTTGTTCGTTTTTTGTCAACTTGACATAAACCTGGGAAGAAGGACACTCAGTTGATTGGCACTCCATCAGATTGTCCTGTGAGCATGTCTATGGGGGCATTTTCTCTATTAATGGTTGGTGTGGGAGGGTCTAGCCCACTGTGGGCTATGCTACCCCTGGGCAGATGGTACTGGGTTGTATAAGAAAGAAGGCTGAGCAAGCCAGGGGAAGTAAGCTAGCAAGTAACATCTCTCTATGGCCTCTGCTTCAGTTCCCGCCTCCAGGCTCCCGCCCTGATTTCCCTTTGTAATGGACCAAAAGGCTATGAAATGAAATAAACCCTGTTCTCTCCAAGTTGTTTTTGGTCACAGTGTTTGTCACAACAACAGAAAGCAAACTCGGGCACTTTGCTAGTGTGAGGCCCTGAACTCAAATCTCCAGAAACACACACACACACACACACACACACACACACACACACACACACACA